>VUQR01011814.1:53604-89614 GCA_015108515.1 Hemichromis elongatus
CTGTCACTGATACACACATTCTTCCTTCTTCCTTTCCTGTTATTTATCTGTGGAGTATTTGTGAATGTACATATATATATATATATATATATATATATATTGATGTATATATTGTGGTTTATTTCTTTAGTTTATTGTCTGTCTTGTTAATATCTGGAGCACTGTAACCTAAATAATTTCCCCTGGGGATCAATAAAGTATTTTGATTGATTGATTGATATCTTTAACGGAGGCATCCAAAATTGCCCTGCTGTCTTTAGATATTCTCAATATTAGAGTGATCATACATTCATAATTTCTACCCTGGAGCAACTTCCAAATTGGTCGATCCTGCCAAACAGCATTCCTGCGATCTCTCTACTAATTTACACTCCTTTAGTGTCCACACAGAGGGTTCGTGTGGGCTGTTTTTCATGTTTCAGGTAAAGCTGTGTGGCTTTTGGTTGTGTCGTCCGCGGTATCCACAGATTTTAGGGTAGAATTTGGATTATTGGTCCAACATTTTGTCTTTCCTTGGAATCTACTTGCAGTATATTGGAAGTAGTTGCTTCATGTTGCTTTATTAAACAGTATGAAGTTGGAATTCTCTGTAAAGAGGAACTTAGATCAAACTTGAACTCAGTTAGCCACCAAAGGACAGTAGGGTAGACAAAAAAGGGGCTATTGTCCAAGCTAAGATTTTGCATCATTTATTCATTCTTTTCCAGTAAGAAAGGAACAATCAAGTCATGGCTTCTCCTACTGTGATGTGAGAAGAATAGTAACAAACCCAATCGCTCACAAAAAAGGAAGCTAAATACATAATAAAAATCTAAACTGAAGAAATTACTTACAAAAAAATGGCACAACAATTATATTGCACAAATAACTATTTTCTAAAAATACACAAGAACATAAAAATGCAAATTAAGAAAGAGTCCCTGCACACCTTTTTCTCAAAATATAAAACCCATGTTTCAGCCACATTGTGCCATAGACTGTATGTAAAATAATACAGATCTCTTTGGAAAAGATGTGAGTTGAGGAGCTGCTGTGATAAATGAAATTAGGAAAGAATTAAGCAAGCGATAAGGAAGCCAAAGTTCATGACATTATTGACAAAACTTTAATAAATGTTTTTGCAGTAATATGACCTGTAAGTCCCACCAAGATAGGACAGGCACACTGCGTTTATCGGAGAGTCTGTGATAAGCTGTGGCTCCTTTAAGCCTTGTAAACAGCAGTGTTGTCTGTAGCCCTGTCACCATCCCTTGATGGACATTGTAACTGATAATGTAACTCGAGCTCAGCAAAAACAGTCTGAGAACTGGCAGCACTGTGTGAGTACTCAGAGCTACTGTGTGACTGTCCCTGTCGTGTTAAAAGTGTTCATAGATATTTCTTTCTCTGAGATTTGAAAATAAAATTGAAGCATTTTACAGCTGCAAAGTTTTTAAAGCATAGTTTTGTGTGTTTAACAACATTACAGAGTTTCAGATTACATATGGACACAAACCCTCCATTGTGGATCAAATCAGCACCCGGGATACACGGGTGGGGGCGTTCAGACATAAATGGCAAACTTTGCTTACAGCCCTTTTTCTCTCTGTGCCTAGCTCAAACCTCTGACTCCTGAATTACTTTGAACAGCTGTGCACTACATGCTTAGTGGACAAGAGGTCTGAAGAGGACAGTGGGAGTTGTGTGACATGAAGCCGCTTGCTTTACTCTGTTATTAGTGGTCATCATCTGTTGAAAAGGGCCACAGCAGCTGCTTCGGGTTAAATAACTTTAAACACATTTAGTTTCTGCAAGCTTTCAGAGATCTGCGTAGTTTTTATTTAGCCCCGAAATAATTCTTTTGATTACAGCTGAAATTATTAGTGAACTTAGTTGATTACCAGAATCCTACTGGCTCCAGTTAAAGGCAGCTGGTTAGCTGTGTGTTATTGTAAATAAGATATGTTTAGGTTTTAGACAGTTGGTCAGATAAATTAAGCTGTTTGAAGACATTGGATGCTCAGAAAGTGTAAAAAGCACTTTTTAGTTTTTACATTTTTTTCTACTTGGGGAAAATAGAGTATAGATTCAGTTATAGATGCAGTTCTTTTTTCCGGGGGGAAAAGATGTACCTAATTCTTCACCAAAATCAAAGTGATTGTGTGGTCATTGCACTCTTTAATAGTTTCTTGTTTGTGTTTATGCAGTGGGAAAGACTTCACTGATCACCAGGTTCATGTACGACAGCTTCGACAACACCTACCAAGTGAGACTTAACACCTCCACTTTTAATTTTAATAATCACTGATGATACCTAAATTCAACAGCAATACTCATTGGAAATGACTGTAAATATCTGGTTGATTCTTCTTTTTTTTTCAGGCCACAATAGGAATTGATTTCCTGTCAAAAACTATGTATCTTGAAGACAGAACAGTAAGTTTATTTTTGTCACACCCAGTAACTCTGTTTTTTTTTCTTCTTCTTCTGGTCCTGTTGCTTTTCTTTAGCCACTGAATTATGATCTTTCTAACACACACACAGACAGCATTTGTATGTTGATACTGTGATCAGGAGTGTTGTATCCCCCTGGACAATCCTCCTTTTCTGTTCATTTCCTCCCTCAACACGAGTTTTCTTCCTCTCCTTCCTACCCTTTCATCTACTTTCTCATCACCGTTTTGAAATTAAACACCTTACTTGATCCAAAGAGGAGGGCTGATGACAAGTGAAGGGTGATTACTTCTTTCTTCCCTCCCAAAGGCCCAGACAGCTAGCTCTCTCTGGTGCTTATTTACTGCCTGCATGCCCTACGCACTCACCTTTCTCTCTCTTTATCTTTTCCCATTAGTCCAACTTTATTTCCTTTTATTTATTTATTTATTTTTATCACATAAACTTACCCCATTTGTCTTTTTGTTTTTCTTGTTTCATTTTCATCCCGTCTTGTTTCCTTTTTTTTTTCTTTCCATCCCCTTCCCCTTCCTCCCCCACAGATTAGGTTGCAGCTGTGGGACACAGCGGGGCAAGAGCGATTTCGTAGCCTCATCCCAAGTTACATCAGAGACTCTGCTGCTGCAGTCGTAGTTTACGACATTACAAGTATGTGGCTCACCTGTCCACTGGGATTGTCCTATTATTCACATTGTTGATGCTGAGGAATGCATTGATTCAATTTAAATACATGTATAACAAAAGCACATTTTTCTTTTTAATTTAAAAAAAGTTGCACATTTTACAGCTTGTAACTCTCCTTGCTTATTGCCTTGCTGTCACTAACCAGTGCGTTTTCTCAGCCGAGACCTTTTATCTCCACCTGTTTTTCAGATGTCAACTCTTTCCAACAAACCACAAAATGGATCGATGACGTGAGAACAGAAAGAGGAAGTGACGTAATCATCATGTTGGTGGGAAACAAGACAGACCTTGCAGATAAAAGGTAATCTGTGTTTCCTTCCTTCTGTCTTTGTTAAAGCAGGTGCTCCATGAAGAGCATAGCAGTGAAGTTATTGATTGTTACTGGTTACTGGTGGCCTGACTGATTTCTTCTTTCATGCATTATACCTGAAAGTGTCCTGTTTTTGTTTTTTAAAGCCTTTTTATTGAATTTGTGTTGTTTCTTGCTGTGAGTCTTTTAACCATTTTATCTACCACAGACAAGTATCTATTGAAGAGGGTGAGCGGAAAGCCAAAGAACTAAATGTTATGTTTATTGAGACTAGTGCAAAAGCGGGCTACAACGTAAAGCAGGTAAGAGTGTGTGAGCCGTGCTCTGATGCCCTGCTGCAGATGCTGCCTCCTAGGTTTCACCTCCAAAGGTTTCCCACTGAAAATAAAAGGTTTTCAGACATGGATTGCATAAAATTGTTGATCTGGTTAAGTAAAGGTATTTTCTTATTTAGACATAGAGCTTTTCTTTTACATTAATGCTTATCAAAGCTTCTTTCAAACATCCTCACTCTGACAGAACAAGCCACAGTAATCATGATTTTATTGGGTGTTACACGCCAAATTTCACAGAATAGTAAGTAGCATATATTGTCTCGAGTTACTGATATTTGACACCACATTATGTATATATGCAATTGTAACCATAAACGCCTAGGTCAATTTTAATAAACAGTAGCTTATAAATGACCACTAGGTGAACCACTAAATTCACACTGTGTCTTTTGGGCTGTGATTTTTGTGGACCAGTGTAGATGCTGGACTTTGTCCAGAGTGGAATAAAAGGCCTGTTTAACAAATGTAACAAAGGAATGGCTTTGTGGCTTCTGCAGTACTTCTGGCAGTGAGACTATGGATAAAAGTTAAAGGTTGATGTCTCAAGACAAACTTTAGTATTTGCCTCACCTCACATTATTATAGTTTAGGTGATTATCCACAACAATCATGCCTTTTACTGACCTGAGCAACTCAAAGATAGAGAAGTGATGTGCATTTGTAACCTCTGCATTCAGAAGCCATCTGATTAACAGAATTGAGTTCATGTCTAAAAAGGGCTTCTTAGTCTAAATTGGTCTTGTTTTTCTGTATTTATTTAAATAAAACAAGTATTCATCACTTTTTTGCTGAAGGTGAACAGTGTGTGGGTGTCAGTTTCGTGTATGGCTTTTCCATGTTACCTGCAAACTTCTCTAAAAGCTTTTTTAAAAATCTTTTTACTCATGTTTGCCTAGCAATACCTTGGCTCTCCAAAACCCAGCTTTATAGCCAAACAGAGAATATAACATGACAGTTGAGATGATGGAAGTGTCACTTCTCTTCCTGTTTTGCCAGGAAGTTTACTGGGAAACCTTTGGTGCTGGGCAGTGGTGGCAGTAGCAGCAGGAAGGGCACGGCTTGTTAATGCTCTTCAACATAATCACAGTGTCTGTGTTTTGTCCCCCCCCCCTGTCTCTGTGTTGATGTTTGTGGGGGTATGTGCGTGTCCTGGTGGGTGTTTGTGTGTTGTTCGCGGTGGCTCATGACAGACAGATAACCACAGAGGAGGGAGAACAGAGAGCGAAAGAGATGAATGTTCTGTTTATTGAAACAAGTGCAAAGACAGGCTACAATGTCAAACAGGTAGAGCGTGTGCACCTACGTTTGTATATGTTCTCATAGTGCTCTCTTCTGATTGGCTTCTATTTCGCACGCATGTGTGCATAAAGGTGTGCTTTAAACATCTGTGTCCACTGGTCACTAGTGAAGAGAATTGGTTGTTTTTCAAACTCTCTCCCCCAACCTGGCCAACCTTTTATCACAAAGACCTAGAGAGGGGGACCAGAGTTTGCAAATCAACAACCTGCACAGCACTGATCACCACAGCAATAGTGTTACTGCTGCTGTGAACTCTGCATGTCATACATCTGCTTCCATGGTGCTCTTTGGTGAGGGCAGGGGATGCTGAGCATCATCATACATTTCTCTTGAATTTTATGAATGGATCCATTCATGGCTTAAAATCCTCCAAGCTTTATCAATGGAAGATGTCAGTAAAGCTCCGCTCCATCCTTTTTTCAAATCACTGATCCAGCACAGACATTGGTTTACAGTGTCAGATACACAAGCTGCTGAACTCAGATCAAATTTGATAAATCTCTCTTGGGTGTCTTCTTCTGTGTGAGTTTCAAGTGGATTTGTGCTTGATCAGTTATTATTAGGATTATACACAACATGCTGTGCTGATTTCATTTTGTATTTTTATCACGTCCTCAGTATATTCCTTGTCTCATAGAATACATGTGGTTCTCTTTCCCTCCAGCTTTTCCGTCGTGTGGCAGCTGCCCTCCCTGGCATGGACACCACACAGGACAAGAGTAGAGAGGACAGTATCCTTTTGTGTACATGTCAGTGTCTGCATCTAACATGACAGAACAGAGTCAGAGGTCTCTTTGCCCTCTTATGTCTGTCATATGGATAAGCACAGCCACAGGGAGAATCAAGTGCAGAACTGTGACATCTCACTTTTGTTGCTTAACCCACATGTCATTCTAGATCTGTTTTACCAGTGAGGACACATATTGAGATTCAGCTGGATGCCTGTTTTAATGAGTATAATATCAAAGACACTCTGCACTGATAGTCTATTTTTGAAGGGTATGAAACGGACTTGAAAGGTTTTGAAGTTTGTCCTGATACAGATAAGAGCAGACGGCGAATTCACATTAGTTAGTCATGCTCCTAGAAACCTGCCAAAGTCTTAACTCAGATTGAGTTATAAAGATGTTGGGTACGTAATCTTGTTTACTGACTTCAGCTTTGATAATTATGCCATTTAAGTATAGTGTAAGCCATCATGTGTCCACAAGAATATTTTAGATTACTTTTATATTCTGTCTGCACGTACCTGTGGACTGACACGTGAAAAAGAGGACTTTTTTTTCAGCTAGCAATGAGTGGTGAAATATTAAAAAAAACACATCCACCTCAGTCAAATGGAAACAGTATAAATCGTCACAATGAGTTGAAGCATGGGATCTTGTAAAATATCTGAATGATGTTAATTTAGTTCTGCCATTAAAGGGTAAAAAATTAAGAAGTTCATTTTTGGAACTAAGAACTTTATTTTAAAGCTAAGTTCTTGACCCATTTGGTTCCTCGTTCTGCAAGAGATCTCTTCCTGTTAAGCTATTTTTTCCTTCCCACCGTTGACAAGTGCTCCGTCATAGAACACCTATGGGACAGTTTGGGACATTTTGGACCATTGTGCCAAAAAGGTGTGAATGTTTTTCCTTGAGCAGAAATCTACAGCTATTAATGTATAATTATTATTATTTTTAAATAGATGCCAATGCATGTCAACCTAGGACCAAGGCAGCCCAACACTTAAGACCTGTTTTTCATTCATGTGTTATTATGCCCTTTATATACAGCAGTATTTCTCTTTGACTTTGTGTTTAGTTTTGTCCATTTCTGGCAACCAGGGCATTTCAGAGTTCCTTTTCAGTTCTGTTCCTTAACTCTTAAACCTTTCAGTGATTGACATTAAGCTGGAGAAACCACCAGAACAACCTACCAGTGAAGGAGGCTGTTCCTGCTAATGTTTCTATCTAGCACATTCAGTTTTTCTGCACCTGTATCCTTCACTACACCCTCCACTGTCCCCCAGCTTGAAAGAGAACACTACATCCGTTATCCTCGCCGTCGTGGAAGTCTGGTAGCCCATCAGGCTGCTCCGAAACTGACTTCAGTTGTACTTAAATTGAATATTTGCACTGTAACACACATGCATTGAAACCATATTTACACTTGAACTAAGCCTTCTGTTGTTTCAGACGAAGATGGTAGTACAAGAAAAATGAGGAATAGTTTGTGTAAAGATGATTTTGAACCAAACTGAAAGACATTGTGTGTTGAAGTCATTAAATCAATGTATTTGTCAATGAGTGAGAATCTTTAAAAAAAGAAGTAAATATTGCTTTAAGCTTAATAAGCACAATGTGAATGTGTTGTGTGCATTTGTCAGTTAACACAATAAGCGCTTTTGCATTTGATTGGCCGAAGTTAATTTAGGTGTTTTATTCAAATTATTCTGTTTTTAACGTTTTGGGATAAAATGAGGAAAAGGTTGTAGGATTGTTCCAAAGTAAATCATTATTTGGAGTTTTGGGTGTGGACATGTGTACTGCACACCCATGAAGCGTGAGCTAGGAGCTTATTTTAAACATGAGTCACAGTTCTCCCAACATGTACCTGCACAGTCACGCAGTCTCACACCTACACACCATGGAAACCAGCACAAATGCATAACATGACTGCATCAAACACATTACCGTCCTTCCTCTGCCCACATGTCTATTGAGATGGATTATTTTTACCTTGGCTTCCATTTTCTATTACTTTTAATTTGGATAGATTTTTTTCCCTAAAGCCTACAGCTGACATAGATTAAAACTATTTCTTTGATAGTGTTTGTAGATTTTTCTCATAAATCCAACAATAAACATTAGATGTGGAGACGTATGCCTTTTGGAGTTGAATTGTAGAGGGCTATCTTGGCTTTGGGTTTATCTAGTTAGGTTTGGTATGCCGTTTTATCAACACTTCCTGGTTTTTTATTTTTTTGGCATTGATCTCTTGTTAGTGATGATTCTACATATGTATTTAATCCACAATGACTTGTAATATTTATTTCTATCAGATTCCTGTTTCTTTTGTATGGCTGTTAATATCTTCACTTTGGTTTTGAATCGCTAATAAAATATGCATCCAAACTGGACCACCTTTGATACTCAGCAGAGAGCGACTGCTGTTTCACATGCTGCCTCGAAATGGCAGTTTGATCATACTGAAAATATTGTGCAATTTTTGTGTAAAACTACCGACAAGAGTTCAGTTTGTATAGCGTTGTAGTCCTTAACGTTTCTGGAATGGATTTAAATGAAAGAATAAAAGGAAACTTATCACCACCTCTGGTACTGATCTGTGTTTCTGACATGTGTTTTGGATAAATCAGTTCAACATTTTTATTTTTTAAGTGTTGAGATGTTAATCTGTTTCTATATAATGTATGTCTGTCAGCAATTGCTACAAGGTAATGAAAGTTACAGAGATATGGAACAATGTTCAGCTGTGTACTGATTATAGTCAGGCCTTCAAGTCAAATTTGACATTTTGATTTTATACTTACAGGTTTGATGTCCTATAAGATAACAGTTAATTTACATCAAGTTTCAATGTAACTGTCCCCAGGCACTTCAAAAGTTTACAAATAGACAAGACTAGTCTATTTCCTCAATAGAAATCATATCATAGGGGCCCCCAAACATGGGACATACCAACAATCCGCTGCAAAATGTCACGTGACCCTATCTGACTGACTGACTTATTTGGGATCTAGCATTTAGTGATTATCAGATGTTGCACAGCTATTCATTTCAATACGGTTAATATCGTAGTCATCTGCATAGGGTTATAGGATATATTACAAAGCAGACAACTAACTACGCGGAGACATTACATAATGCCATATTGCAAAGATTTTTAAAAGAGGTCAGTAATAATGACTTCACTGCGAAGTAGCAACTCCCGTCAACGTGTATTACTTCTAAATTTCTTTGAAGATGAGAGGTCTTCTCTGGACTGCAATTTGTTTGCTTTTTTCATTCAACAGTTCATTTAGATCAATGTCCGCGAGTCTTTGCAAACCTCGCGAGAGTCTACCAGGAACCGTTTCCCTGGAAACCAGATCACGCAACTGCACTCTGTGTTTTAGCTGGTTATTTCTTTGATTTTTAAGTGTGGTTTTAAATACTTAGTTTTACAATGAGTAATGATTACTACGAGACGCTGGAAATAAATAGAAACGCAACAGATGCAGATATTAAAAAGGCGTAAGTTATTTAATATATATGAAACTCGCGTCTTTACTAATGAGGCTTTTTCTGTTCATCCTGTTATTCCTTTCACTTTTTTAGATATCGACGCCTTGCACTAAAGTTTCATCCGAAAAGAAACAGCGAGCCTGGAAGCTCTCAGAAATTTACCCAGCTTGGTGAAGCCTATGATGTTTTAAGCGACCGTAAGTGGATCGAGACTGAAGTGTGTTTTATTTTGGAGACCACAATAAAAACAATAAGGGGACACTCGATGATCACAGTATAAGGCAAAGTCAGTTAATGGTAGACCACTGAATCTATTTCAGCTGCTTTGATGCCAGTGAAAGTGATCAATCCTTATACCTCGTTATTCAGTTTATTCTGGTTTTGCTTTTTGTGACTTTATTTTAAAATTCTGGTGGCATGATATGATACCTGCAGCCCATCTGCGCTGTAAAGGTTGTCGGTGCACAGCTCCTCCAGAACTGCATATTAAGAAGAGCCCATGTAAGAAGGTGTATCTCCCAGCAGTGTCAAGAGTGTGGAGATGCCAAGAGCTGTCGGTTCATTTGTATAAAAAGGGGCAGGAGGAACACTTCCAGTGCTCTCAAAAAATTACCTCAAGAAGGCAACAGATGTGTCTGTTTCTTGGCAATTTCTGGCAAACTCACCGCAAGTTTCAGGCAGTTATAAAAATGTGACAAATATTCAATTCTATAACCAGGGTACATAAAATCATTTCAATGTAAGATGAGTCCTACTGTTTATAGTACTCCATGAATATTTATATTTCTTTAGAAAATATCAATATTTGGTGACCCTCTATCGCCACGCAAAGTATCGCAATGTGTTGTATCTACCCTCCCGCTCACAGATTTAAACAATGCTATAGAGAAACCCACAGCTACAACTCAAAAGAAAGTGGTTATATTATAAATAATACTAACATTTTGTAAAATGAGAAGTGGAAAAAAAACTGCTATAAGGAGCAGAAATAGAAAGCTCTTTTTAAGATACCAGTTAAAATAGTGATACAGGCTTATATACAGTGAAGTGTATTTTGATCTGAAGAAAGACTATTTTTATTGTATGGGGAATGTACCATATGTGTGTGAATCAAAGCCGATTTTCTGTGTGAAAGCTCAAAAAAAGGCAACGTATGACAAGTTTGGAGAGGAGGGCCTAAGAGGTGGTATTCCACTTGAGGTTGCCAGCAATGGAGCTTGGTCGTCAAAATATGTCTACCACGGGAATCCTGATCAGACATTCAAACAGTTTTTCGGAGGTGACAACCCATTTGCAGGTGAGAAAAAACGTAATCAAAGTCCGAATGAATGAATGTGCCTTTTCGATTTTAATCCTTTAGTCCTTTTTTCCCCCTAGACTTCTACACAAATGATGTGCCGCTTCAGTTCGGTGGCCTGCAGCCACAAGTGGTAAAAACGCAAGATTCCCCAATAGAGAGAGACCTTCATTTGTCCTTGGACGATCTCTTCCGTGGATGCACAAAAAAGATCAAGATATCTCGCAGAGTAAGAGATGTTTATATTTTCTCCTCCCGTGGCTTTTGTTGGCTAAAACCATTGACACATCTATAGGACTGCAAGCTCCTCATGGGGTTTAGAACTAAAAAAAAAAAACAGCATTAAAAAACTAACAAATGCCATAACAAAAACATACCGTAGCACTGATTTTGCCCCATATATTGTACTATGCGTAATATGCGTATTTTACAGGTCATGAATGACGATGGATTCGCATCCAGTATCAAAGACAAGATTCTGAGTATAGATGTCAAGCCTGGATGGAACGAAGGCACAAGAATAACTTTCCCCAAAGAGGGAGATCAGGTAATTAACCAGCCTACATGTCAAATTAAATGGGGGGTTTGAAAGTGAGCTCATGAGTTGGTATGGTGTTTTATTTTTATCCTTTCATATATAAATATGTGTTACCGCCTGATTTGGGCTTGTGGCTCTGATGCCAGTTCAAAGCTAATACAGCATGGGCCTCACAGAGCTGAATAAATCCTGTGTTAACAGTTTAATTCAATCCTGTACTGTCACTACACCTCACCCTCTGTTACACTGAGGGGTTATTTTGAGGGTCCTTCGTTTATTGTGCTATTTTTCTGTGTATACATATTGAGCTGTTTTGTAACCTTGTATGCTGTATTTGGCTGCTGTAACACAGAAATGTACTTTTTACTGGAATCAATTGCAGGATTCAACGTGCAGTTAGCTTTAAAGGGAAACTGAGCAGGTTGCCATTGTTTTTGTGGTATATACATTACTGCAGTGTAGTTATTATTGAGAAGATAGTAGAGGTATGCATTAAAAAAAAGGATGAATGCAACAAAGGAGAGGGGAATTACTCTATTACTCTGGGGTTTTTTTTATGATAATGATGATGTGTACTGACTGTACCACTGCCTTGTTTGTGTATATTTTCTCCTTCACCCAGGAAGGGAATGAATAAAGAACTGTCTGTAAAGATTGCCGCATGGTAATCTTTTTACTCTGTTTTGCTGTTTTACCTTTAGGGACCAAACAGTATTCCTGCAGATATTGTGTTTATTGTGCGACAAAAGACCCATCCTCTGTTTGTGAGACGTAACAATGACCTCATCTACAAATCGAAGATTACTCTGGAGATGGTGAGTCATGTCATGGATTGATTATTAGTCATGCAAAAAGGTTTCTTTGAAACTGTAAATTGATTCCCTTGTTTGCAGGCTTTAACTGGCTTCTCAGTGAACGTGCAGACACTAGATGGCAGGCTACTCTCTGTTCCTATCAATGACATTGTGCAGTAAGTGCATTTACTCACTGTCTTGAAAAACATAGTTTTTTCCGAATCTTTTTGTTTTTACATTCAGTTCAATTTTATTTACGTAGCAACAGCAGTCGCCTCAAAGTGCTTTATATTGTAAGGTAATACAACCCCCCCTCCAAAAAAACCCCCCAAAAAACGAAAGCAAGCACTTAGCGACAGTGGGAATGAAAAACTCCCTTATAACGGGAAGAAACATCCAGCATAACCATCTGCTGTAACACTTAATGAGTATGCATTACCTGCATTAACTTTCTGCTCTCTGATTTGTTTGTCATGATATATCAGCCCTGGATACCAAAAAGTCCTGCCCGGAGAGGGAATGCCACTGTCCAAGAATCCTTCCCAGAAAGGAAACCTCGTCATTACTTTTGACCTTGAGTTCCCCAGGAAGCTTTCTGCTGACAGGAAGTATCTGATCAAGCAAGCTCTGTCTTTTAAAAATTAAACACATTCCAAATACATGTGTAATCAGAATGATTGATTAGACTGTTCATGTGGAGAGAGCAATACTGATATATTTGTAAATCATGGCTTTCTGTTTTTATTTTCACTTTTCACTCTGTCAGAATATTTCTGTAAACACGCTGGAAGATAACAAAAATGAAAGACAGACGAACATGAGCCCATCGAGAGACAGTAATGATTACAGATAAGCCTTGTAGCTGTGATTTGCTACCATCATGGCTCGTTTCAGCTGCTCGTATGTCACAAACATGACCACATTCCAGGACCCCAGGCGTAAGAAAGATGGGATAAACCTTAAAAAAAAAAAAGGAAATGGAAGCAAAAACATTTTTGGTTTCATTTCATTCACATTAACAGCTGTTAAATGAATGTGGAATCACTGGGTTACCCTTTGTAAAAAGCACGTGGGCCTTCATTGGTCATCATGGCAGCAGCACAGTTGAGAACACTGCTGTACTGGCCAAGGGCAGAGTTCATGTATCTTGTCTTGACCACATCAACAGGGGAGGCGATCACTGTTGTGCACAACCCAGCACCAAAGGCTGACGCAAAATGGCAGGGCAGATTATCTGTGGAGTGCACAGAACCCAAGACTGAGTGCTATATCACACACATGCCTGACGTTGCTGTGAAGCCACTTTGTTTTACCTGTCAGCGGCGTGGACCTAAGGAGCATATCCTTGATAAAGTCATAGGTCACCAATTCTGTGCAGTTAACAATAGCGTTACGTGCAATGTTTGGAGCTGTGCCTGTGTGACAATAAAAACAAATACGCATCATAAGAAATGAAGCAGCTGCCTTTTAAAAACGTGCATTATGGAAGCTCGAAGTACCTTTCCACAGACCACAAATGCCTTCCTCCTTGGCAATGGTCTTGTAAGCATCCACTGTGCTACAGTAGCGCCTGGCACGGCCAAGAGACCTGGCCTGTGCCTGAAAACGAACTTTCACCACATCTGTGGGCTGAGCAATGGCAACCGCCAAGGCACCTGTGGTAGATCCAGCCAGCAGCCGACTGCCAATGCCCACATCTAAACCAGGGAAGAGAAAGATGTCAATTTAGACTGGTCAAAATTTCCCCTCACCCAAATAAACGACTGTGTCAGAATCCAATCAGAGATGCTCACGGTCAGAGCCTTTAGTGTAGAACTGTTTAACAGAGTCGTAGAGACCAATTCGGACAGATGCAAAGCTCATCTGCCTCTGGAGTCCTGCCACCAGCCCACTGTAAAGACTCAGAGGGCCCTCAGTACGCACCATGGTGGCGATAGTGCCAAACACCCCTCGATACTTCACCGCAGAGCCGCTCCCTGTAGCAGCGGAGCCTCGGGCCTCTCCTTGGATCTGTGCAATGAAAGTTCAGGTTACTAAGGTTACGAGAATTGCCTTTGTGTTTGTAAATGGTAAATGAGAATACTTTGATACCTGCAGTCGCACTTTGGCTGTGTC
The DNA here is from genome assembly GCA_015108515.1 of Hemichromis elongatus. NCBI lineage: Eukaryota > Metazoa > Chordata > Actinopteri > Cichliformes > Cichlidae > Hemichromis > Hemichromis elongatus. Next base: position 67,636 of record VUQR01011814.1, read on the forward strand.
TAACGGAAAGGTGATCAGGTCAGCAATGCAGGCTGCAGTTCCTGCTCCCACAAACTTTACAGCTGCTGATGGTGGCACGTCCGCAGGCCTGAATCCGACCATTTTCCACAGTTTCTTTTAAAAAACACAAGCAGTCTGTTTGTGAACGTGAACACGACAAGATGTTCCTGCAAAATCAGACATAAAAAAACCCCACAAAGTACACGGCATTCAGAGACAAATGTTTTTTTTATTTAAAACTGCATCTCTAAATTTGACCCATGAGAGTTACAGCCCGCCAGGAAGATGAGCGTTGCTCATCTTATGGATCTGCTTTACATGCTTGATCCTGGCTTCTTTTACTCACTATGCTAGTAATGCCTCCAGCTGGTGTGTGCCATAAGCTCATTTAACACCTCTATTCAGCAAAAGCAGCACCCCCCAAGTACAGGCTTTAATGAGACTTCTGTTCATTATGTTCTGTGTACTTGCATAAGCTCAAAAAAGAAGCATTGCAAATTCAATACCACCAATCAACATAAATTCCAACTTTAAGTTATTAAGTCTTACCTTTATAGGAGCAGGTTGGGACAGAAACTTTAGAGATCAGGATTCTCTAAAGGCGTCCCTCTGGCTGAACTTTGTCCCAGCTATAAACAACTTTTCTTGTTTTTCCATAGATTTTTTAACAGCAATGAGGCATATAATCATACTCCAAATCCTGCATAAGAGAATCATTTAAAAATCAACATAGCAATGCAACAAAGCTTCATCACTTAACAATATTAACAGGAAAGTAAACAGTAAAAGTAGAAAGCTAAAATTTGCCTGTACCGTGATATGATTAGTAGAGTTGAAAAGCCTTTCCTAGGGACAATAACCAAACCTCTCGTCGAATCTCAGACAATAAATGGAACAGATGCAGGAGCAGGTAAGAGGTCACCCTCTTTAAATACTGCCCACGATGCTGTTACATCACAGCATGGCATGTGTTACATGGTCGGGTCCCACCCCAAATATGTGGGCCAATTGTAAACCTCTGCGTCGGCACCACAAACAGTTGGCATGTCTTGTGTGGGAATGCGTGTATTTAGAGCACGCCTTCCTTTTGTCTTCTTGACTTCACAATAAAATGTCTCGTGTCCTCACACACTCACAGGGATATTAATGCACAAACATTAATTTGATCTTATTGCATAAAATCAATGTTTTATTTTCAAAGATGGATTTTTTAATTTGTTTAAACATATTTTAATCAAGTAAGCAATTTATTTAGGTGGTCTGTGCAGCAAAGACCCTTAGAGTAAATGCTGAGTCATGATGAAAGTACAAGAACCCACGTGCCTGTACACTGCACCCCAAATTACAGCCATATGTTCAGACCGGTACTTGTCTCACTGCTGCTTTTCATTAAAACATGTGTTGTAACTTGTTGTTCCTGCAATTAGTAGTGAGCTGAAAGGTCGAAACATCTGTTTAAATGGTAAAGTCGCAATCCAACTATGCCACTGTAGGGAACTCCAAAATAGTGCCATGTTGGCAAATACAAGAACTTTAAATTTCCATGTTATGAGTCAGTGCATGGGTGCATGTTGTCCTGCATATGTAGTGCTATGGTGGCACTATCTAACTGACCTAGTTGTGAGACTGCAGCAGCTGAACCAGGTGTTTGGGTCACAGAGATTCATCATGAACTCTATATTTTATATAGCAACCAGATATGCATCAATTATGTAGTAACTTATCCATACCCCTATACCTGTACTATATGTTTATGAGATAACATGTTGGTGATCTAAGTGTTCGTCAGAGTGATGGCCTGTGCAAAGAAACTGCACAGATATTGTCCCCAGTAAGATCTTTTTCAGAGACCTACAGAAGTGATACAGCACTCAAAAAAATCACAGAATTATGGAGTTGGAAGTATAATTCATAAATGAAAAAGAAAAAAATATTTTAGGTTTAAACTGGTGGTTCTGTGCCAAAATAAATGCTGGGAGGTGTTTCATAATGCCTTGTTTCAGGATTTGTTTGGTGTAGCAATTCATTTTCATTTGTACAGCCCAGTAGCACATATCATCAAAGGGCCTCACAGACATAAAAACATATTAAGAAACAAGGTCACTTACATGTTAGTCAAACATCAACCCATCAGAAATGCATACATACATACCCAGAAACAAATCCACGAGTGAAAAGGAATTATATAGGAACATATAAACAAAGAAAAAACCTGGGGAGTAACAGAAGCAGGGCCAATGTGATACTGATGACATGCAAGACATGCATATGGTCTGTATTACCATGTTTAGGTACATCTCTGTAAATGTGACTGAACTCCAGAGGCACATTTCAGGGGTAATATTAATAAATGCTAGATTTCAAAAGGAGTTTCTTGAAATGATCAGTAGCATTTGCTTCCCTAAAATTTTGAGGCTGCCAGCAGATTTTTGGAAATTCACATCCCCAATTTCTCTATGTGAGTGTTGTATATCTAACAGGTTAGGAGTGCCAGTCAGGATGTGAACTGAAAAACAAAGTAACAAAGCTACACTGACATTCAATAGCAAACAAAAAGACAGGCGAAATGACAATTTTTCATTAATTAAAGTAGTTTATTTCACAAAATATACATGACTCATCGACCAGCAACAAATCATTCATACTTTTCACATCTAGTGACAAATACAATAAACTACAACTACAAAAGGCAAACTGTAAACAATCCAGAAAGACATATTATGGTCACTTTAAGGTATGTAATGTTGGACATAAACTGTCTTCTGCTTCCATGGAAAGCCTAAAGGAAGTAAAAACTAACGTTACAGCCTAACATTATTCATGGGATAGTTTCATTTCATTCTTGTAAACATGAAAGTTTACACCAAAAGGAACTTCTTCTAATGGACTTTCTGACCATTAAAATGCATGAAGCCTCTGTAAGGTCTAACCTTTAAATTATTTTAAATATTGCAACACTGTCCCTGGAGTCTTCCTGCTCAAAGTCTGTCTAATGTCAACTCTTGTGTTTTCATGCTCCTGTATTTTCAGGTCTCCAACCAAGAGTCGTCAATAGTCACCCCTGCACCGTGGTGTGCGTTAGGCTGTTGTGTTTTGCGGTCCTGAGTTGAAAAGAAAAAAATCTGACTAGGTGCGGTCAGAATGGAGACTCCCAGTACTGCTGTGCCCTGCTCATGCCTTTTTTAATTTGCTCATAGGTGACAAACATCACAATGTTCCAGGAGCCGAGTCGCAGGAAAGAAGGCATGAACCTAAAGAAGAGGAAGGGAAGAGAAGGGAAGAATTATTCAAAAGAACTTTTGTATCATCTCTGTTTGCCTCGTTGTCATGTTAGTGTGTGTTTACCCTTTATAGAAAGCCGTGGGTCCTTCATTTCTTAGCATTGTGAAGGCACAGTTGAGAGCGCTGCTGTACTGGCCATGTCCTGAGTTCATGAAACGTGTTTTAACTACATCCACAGGAGAAGCCACAACTGTGGTGCAGAAGCCTGCGCCAAAGGCGGCTGTGAAGTGGCATGGCAGGTTATCTGTGGGAGGACAGAAGTGTAGTCACAACTCTCGTGTTATTTGACAGACGTATGATGGATGTTTGTCTGTATCTTTCATTCATGCCCTCACCTGTCATTAGGTCATACTTCAGGATGAGTTCTTTGATCATGTCGTAGGTCACCAGCTCTGCGCAGTTTACAATGGCGTTACGAGTGATGTTTGGCATGCACCCTGGAACACAAAAGAGGATCGTAACTGTGAGAACAGCCGAGGGCATTTTCATATAAAGATGAATGACTTGAAGGCAAAGCGGGTACCTCTCCACAGGCCACGTACACCCTCGTCTCGAGCAATGGTCTTGTAGGCATCCAAGGTGCCATTGTATCTCCTCTCGCCGTCAGCCAGTCGGACCTGGGCTTGAAAACGCACCTTTACCACATCTGTTGGCTGTGCAAAAGCCACAGCCATTGCCCCGGTGGTGCAGCCCGCCATGAGCCGAGTAACGATCCCTGCACCTGTGTGCCATACGTAGGTTGGTCACGAAGGAGCAGTGCAAGAGAAGCAGACTTGTTGTTCGCTCACCGATACTCACTCTCGGTGCCTCGTGTGTAGAATTGCTTCATGGAGTCATAAAGGCCGATACGGACAGAAGCGAAGCTCATTTGTCTCTGCAGGCCTGCCACCAGTCCATTGTACAGACTCCTGGCCCCCTCTGTGCGCACCATGGTGGTGATGGTGCCGCACACGCCCCGATACTTCAGTGCACCAACCCCTTCGACTATCTGAGACTCTCCCTGAAGCTGCACAACATGAAGAAAATACAAGAGGATTTAATATGACATCTATTTTAAGGTTAAAGGCATCAGGCATTTGGTCAACACTGTATATCTAACCTGCAGTCTGACTTTGGCGGTATCCAGTGGAAAGGTGACAAGGTCAGCAATGCAGGCTGCCGTGCCTGCTCCGAAGAACTTAACTGCCACAGAGGGCATCACATCTTTGGGTTTCATGCCAACCATTGCTGCGCCTCAGCTGAGGACATGAATGGAAAGATATGCTCTTACAATCCAAAGACCTTTGGTTGTGTAACACAAAGCACCAAAGAACATTGCTGCCTGGACAACCAAATACGGGATATAACCGTGTAATGTAAAAATGGGCTATGTGCTTAACTGCTGAAATTTTCTTGTGCTAAAGGACTTTTGTTTGATCTGTTTAAAATGACTAACTGTGATAAGCCTGGGTGTAAAGGTAGTATTTAATGCACTGGATTTACTGGAGTCATAGAAGACATTGAACTCCTATTCACAGTTCATGCTGAATGTCATACAAACCTGTGAGTAAGGATAGTGACAAGTTTCAGGTTTTCTCAAGAAACAGGCTAGTCTTTTGAAATGCTTCTGTTGTGGAAATGCCTCGGGCCATAAACGCTTCTCGAAATGAGCCAGTGAGCATACCACCACTCGCTGCAAAAACAACCATATAGGACAAATCAGCAAATCATCATTCACTCAGTTTTAGCTACCCAAAGCTTGAAGCACATATAACTGCATTTAACTGACATTTTTAAGCAACTATTTGTGGCTTACGTTGAATTGGAACCAGTAAAAATTTTAATTTAAAGAGTTAAAAAATTCAATCACAGCCATGTTGATATACAAGGTTGTTTTTTTATTTTGTTTTTTTACCTTAATAGTTTCCCAAGTAAATTATAATCCGACGAACAGGAAAATATGTATACAGTCCTCTTTGGTAGTTAATCCCATACGTTTTCTCGTCTCCTGTGTGCCTACTGTTCCGGTGTGGAAGAAGCCTCCCCGAATTTATAGGAGGCTTTTACACGTGACTACATGTGCTATAGCCAAACGAGTTGTACACCTGTTATGTGAATATTATGTTTATCAGTCTGTGAGCCTGAGCCAGATATCTGAGCCCTTGTTGATCTCTTGCTGATGCCGTCATCATGTCAGCCTGGCATGAAATCTCTGAGTACACATAAACATTCAGGTCTATTTGGAGTCCGTTTACAGAGTAAAAAACTTACTGCTGAAAGTTTCATGGATTTTTTTTTAAAAACATTTTTTCAGGTTTGGAATCCAGAGTTTGGTATTTACGTGAAATTTCAACTTTTCTTCCCCAGATACCAGCTCACATTACTCTGCTGACATCACAGGGTGAACTATATTTTTCTATTGGTTGGTAAAATGCAGCCAATCAGACTGGGAGGCCTGTCTGGATTCGTGAGATGTTTGCCCAGGATATTTGTCTGGCTGGGTAATATATCCACCACATCATTTCTTACTGTGTGTGCCCAGGAAACAGAATTAGCTCTAGAATTTTAGAAGCTTTAGGAATCCCCCATCTCTCCAGCCCTGCAAGCAATAAAAAGTTATATAATTATTCAAGTAAGGGGAACAACATACCATAAGCCAGAGTTGGTGGGTGCAGAGAGCATCTGAATGCAATCATTTGGGTTGTTTTGTTACAGGCGCAAGCTGGTTCCAACTAGAGCGGCTGCCAAATGGAAAGTGTCAGGGGGTGCACCCTCTGTAGGTGGGGGTGTTGGTTCTCTGTGAGAGCATACTTCCTTACATGTGACTTTCCATTGCACTGACTTTCTGGGTCACAGGTCGCCAAGCTTTCGTCAAGTCAGAAAGCACAGCCTCATATTCCAAATATCTAATAATAATAATAATAAGGATTCACCTGCTGCAACATGTGTCAGAAAGATGTTGTTCCCAAAACGACACTGCTAAATTTTGTAACCGTAACAGTGCTGTGCAAAAGGCTTGAGCCTCCCTTATTTCTTTATAGTTTACTTGCAAGGAGCCAGACTTGGTGGTATTGAGCCATAGTTCTCCAGGCTGCGTTTTTACTCATATTCATTCCAGTCTTTTTACCATTTTCAGAAGAATGTTTTTTGTTTGTTAAGCCACTTAACACTGACCTGTTAATGAATTAGGAAACACACCCAACTAAAGCAAATAACACCTAGGACAACCTACCAAAGAACCTGTTTTGAATTGTATCATTAGGATCTTTGTTAAGCCTGTAACTAATATATGTAATTTCTTTGTAGCTTTTTTTAAAAATTTAATCCACAAAAGATAACACAGTCTGACAAACAGAAAATTGTGGTTGGCATGGTGTGCAGGGTGTCCTAAAATATAGAAACCGGACAAGAAGTGGTAGGATTCTTTTTAAAAATGAAAAAACAGAGGATTTGACCTTTCATCATCCATCTGTTCTTCACAAAAACCTCATCTGAAATGGTTTCAGTGGAAGGGTGGCTGGCATTAAATCATTTCTAAGGAAGGAAAACGGGTAGAAAAGGCTGAGGTAATTCAAATTAACACAAGAACTGGACTGAAAATCCAGGACAACAGGTGGAGAGAGAGAGAGATGAATCTGAATTTGGAATTGTTTGTTTTACATCATTGTCAGTATGTGTAGAGAGGAGATCAAGAGGGAGATACAACAGTAAGTGTTTACAGCCACCTGTAAAACACAGTGGAGGCTCTGTCATGGTTTGGGGCTTAATTTCGGCCAGTGATGTTTGAAATCCCATCAAAAGTGATGGAATTATAAATGCAGAAAAGTCCAGCTGTGCTGAAAAATAAAAGTGGTCATACCAAATACTGACTTTCAACCTCATTAGAATTGCATAAATTCTGTTTTATCCTTACACACTATATTTCCATAGCTCAAGACTTTTGCACATTTTTGTAAACCTCATTCTTTCCCATAAACTGCTGCTTTATAGCAATATTGCCCTGTATACATAAAACAGTTTCATTTTTCATCTTCAGTCTGACAACTTACTCAGAAACAAAAAGTCGTTTTTGTAAACAGGGTCAAAGTAAAGCCCTGCACCTGCATATTTTCCACTCCTCGTATTTGCAGCTATAAAGGTTCTACTTCTAAGGCATTCGGAGATTAGTAAAGTGAGAACACATTTACATTTAGCAAACATATTCAGACTCGCCCCTTTGACGTCAAATGATATTACAGGACATTTGAAAGGTAATAATCCATTTATACTGTACTCCATGAAAAGGTTAAGGAGATGGTGGAGGTGGTTTCACCACCTGTCTCTAAAAACAGTTTCCTGGGAACACTGTGTGAGAAACATTTAAGCGCACAGTCGGGCCAGTAAACAAGTCAGTGGGCTGGCTTCAACCAGTCTGAAGTGACCTCCCCTTAAAATGACACTGAGTCCCCAGACTCGATCACCCCTGTGCTCTGAATACTGTGAACTATAAATCAGTGCTGAGAAACACTATAAATAATCCCCCACAATACTATAAATAAGGTCAGCCGCTGTGTCACTTAAAGATTGGTAGGGCACAGGTTTATGGCTCAGCATGTTTGCTTCATTCACAAAATCAGATCAAAATTAGATTGTCCCAGTTCTGCCTTTACTGGATGATTAAAGAAGAAAGAAGAAAGGGACACTAAAACAGCTTATTTTTTAATGTCTGTAGTTAACTCAAGTTTATAATGTTTTTCCAACTTCATCAACGGCTTTTATCATTTATGCTGACTTACAGTTTTTTCCTGTACACAAAACAGATATTCCACTAAGAGAGCAAAAGGCCCCACTAAGCAGAGATGACTCAGGGGTTTGCAGACTGTTCAGATTTAGCTTTGGCTTGCATTTTTCTTAAAACTTAGTGCTTATTTTGACTCTCGCTGGCTAGACGATACCTTCTATTATTAGGTTAGATCAGTGAGCAAAGATCAGATCAGACATGTTGTTAAGAAGTTAAACGGTTACAAAACAAAAATGGGGATTATAATGTAATATAAGCACTGTTGAGAAGATACGGAAGGAAAAGAGTGCATGTAAAGCACATGATGAAAAACGCTTGAATAGTCTAGAAAATGGCTTAATAATGTATTACAGAGAACAATAACACAAATTCAACTTAGGATTTAAAAAGATATCTAGCATGATAACTGGAAAGAAAATGCTCTTAATGCAGATACTCCTCAGTATTTAGACCTTTGCCCTACTTCAAACGTGCGTCAGTGCTGACTGATTAGGCAGATAATCAGCTGAGTCCTCCTAAAATTGCATGCGAGTCATTATGTTTGCTCACCAGCACCTGTTCCCGTTCTCTAGTTCTAATTAATAAGGCTACAACTGTGGACAACCGGCTGTCATAACATGTTCATTTTACATAACTGTGATTCATTCTCTTCTGTCTCTCACTATGTCGCTCGAAAGCTTTAACAACTTTGTGTTTGTGTTACTGGAATATTTGTGTTTACTTTTGCACTTTACATGTGTCAGGCTCTAAAAATTACATTTCAAGTAATGCAACTTGATGCCTCCTCTCACTGAAAACACCCACACCTTTAAAACTGCCTGCACCCACGGTCATACAGACAGAGCCATGGAAGACACTGAACTCCTATTCACGGACTGAGTAGCGCTAAAATTACTGTGAGGAAGCGGGGCGTAGTGGGTCAAATTCTTGGACGGCCACTGCTGCCAGTCTGTGTTTGAGAATTGTATAGTAAGCTAAGAAATATATACCACTGACCTAAAACACACATATAAGTATAGGAGTGTTTTTTTCCTGAATTCTCACTTTTTGATAAACTTACTTTGCCTTCACGCATCTGCATTTGAGTCCAGGTCACAATAAGCGCCTTGAGGCAACTGGTTTTATGATTTAGTGCTATATAAATAAAAATGAACTGACCTGAACATTCAAATCTACATAGCGCAGCAGAATGTGACACAGCAGAGATTATCAGGTGCTGCTTTTAAATGCAGAGCTGCAAACAAAGTTGTGTTTTGGTGAGGGTTTGGCTATTGGAAGACAGAATAGCATGTATACTATACTTCTAGCAGTTGGTTCATTTATGTTTACAGTCCATTTTCCTTTAATGTAACTATAGAAAAGCTGTGAAAAGATTTGATGTTGTCTATGACTGTGACACCATAGGTGCAATGGGTTGCGGTGCTTGATGAATAAAGTTATCTTCTGCTTAATGTAACAATACAGGCCCAGTGATGTTTATTAAGATTGAATCATTGCTTGCTACAAAGATTTAATGCAAGTCAATGTTATGAAATGGTAAATGGCCTGTATTTGTATAGCGCTTTATTTAGTCCGTATGGACCCCAAAGCGCTTTACACTACATTAAGTCATCCACCCATTCACACACTGGTGATGGCAAGCTACATTGTAGCCACAACTGCCCTGGGGTGCACTGACAGAGGCGAGGCTGCTGGGCACTGGCGCTACCGGGCCCTCTGACCACAACGACCGAGATTGGGGCTCGAACCGGTAACCTTCTGATTACAAGACGAACTGCCAACTCTTGAGCCACGATCGCCCCCTGAGTAACAATCCAATTAGAGAATCAGCATTTGTAACTGTGTTGTTGATTGTTGTTGAATTTGAGAAGGCAATTAATTACATTACTCCTTTACATTACTGCTTAATAAATAACTAAAGTAGAATAACAGTTCTACAATGTTTATTTATCATTTTAAATCTCAAAAATTATTCTAAGAATATTAAGTTAACATAACATAAAATACCATGTTTAAGTTCTGTTAACTTAATCCCATTGCAGATTGTGAATGAAAAACAGCTTTAGTATTAAAAAAAAAAATCTAAGTTTACTTGCATTTAGCTGACCAAAAAGGGCTAAAACACAAAGGCAGAAAACTACTCAAACCTACAGCTAGTGTAAAATCACTTGTTTCCCAAACATGCATGTCTTTAGGTTGAGGCCAGGCAATGCAGTCTGCAAAGAGGGCAGATGGACTTAAACCCACATCCTTTTTGCTATAAGCTGACGGTGCTAACTGTCACGCTACTATGCTTTACTGGGTTTACACTTGATACTCATAATAATTTGTCTCAGTCCTCAGTGGAAACAGTCTGATTGTGAGCCGCTTTTGTATTGCAGTTGTTTTCGTAGCCAGTAGATGGCGACGATGCTGGGAAATAATCTGCGTCAATCATCTGAGAAAAAGAGACCGTCATTTCAGCTGCAAAAGAAGAAGAGCGCTAGCCGTTAGCTTGTCAGGCAAACGCAGATTAACCAATGTGTGGCTAACATCGGTACAGGTGTCGAAGAAAATCATATGCTGCGTAAGCGAGAGAAGGTCACATTAAAGAGTTCCTGACAAAGACCGGCCTCGCTTTTGACAACATGGAGAAACAGTTGCATTTGAACCTGTTAGCCTCCAGACCTCCCATGGCAGGTGGTTTTCAGTCCGGCTCCAAAATGAAAATGGGGTGAGTTAGCTAGGGTCTTAGCGGCATATTTAACGTGACGTTTAGTTGTGTGCACTATCACACCAGTTATATTTATTCCTAATGCCAGAGACTGGAGTCGTATATTTACACTGTCACTGACTTTCGCTGCTTAACTGCTTTAGCCCGGCTAGGTTAGCTACATCTGCTACCAGAGTTAAGATAATCAGTGTTGCATACGATTGATTTAGCCTGGCGCTTTTGCGTGTTAGCATTTAAAAGGTATCCTTTCAGTCTGAAAAACAGTATCAGTATAAAATTAATGTGATTTGTGAGGGCGGACGCATTCGTGACAAGGCATGAAATCTGTGTCTGAAGTTATTTTAGTTCTCAAATAGGTTATTGTCAACATTTCAAGATGCAGGGTTTGTCCCACCTCTTGTTTCCATTTGCGCAGCGTATACAGTGAAGGTCATCATCATCAACAAAAACAACATTATTATTGTTTTTGTTCTTATTGTTATGTTTTAACCAAGTACTTTTAATTTAAAGCAAATCACTGTCCATGCTTTCTGGAGGAAGAAAGGCTAAGCCAGCAGAAGCGTGAACTAAAACATAAAAACACAAGTGCTTCTAGCAGGATAACGCACCATGTAAAACCATCTCAAACTGGCTTTTTGAGTATGACAATGAGTTCACTGTACTCAGATGGCTTCTACAGTCACCAGATCTCATTTCAATAGAGCAGCTTTGGGATGGGGTGGAACAGGGAGATTCATCGATGTGCAGCTACCAACAAATGTGCAGCGACTGTGTGATGGTATCATGTCAACTTGAAGCAAAATCTGAGAAATGTTTCAAGCACCTTGTTGAATCTTTGCTTTGAACAGTTAGGGCAGCTGTGAAGTAAAGAGAGGTCCAGCTCAGTACTAGCACGGTGTATCCTATAAAATGCTTTGATTGTAGATGAACTGATACTTTAATCAGCAACAAATTACAATGAGTTCATGAAAGTTAGGCTTTTTTTCCTTTGAGACTTCCATGCTTCCTTTTCAAACTAGACTCTGAACAAATATCGTGATTGTATTGTCAAATCTCTCTAATCTTTTCTTGCATGTATAATTTGTTATTATTATTAATATTGTTTATATATTTATATTGTAACTCACTGCGAGAAGCTCAATTATTAAGTGTGGACCTACAAAGGACAATAAAAATCAAAGCGTTTAATATTTTGACAACATATGCATGTTAGGAGGTGCAACGACGCACCCTTCCTTTACCTTTGCCATGCAACCATGACAATTATGCTCCAGTTCTGTTTTGTGTTTGTGCTTTTTTTTTTAGTAAATTTTTTGTCTTTTTTGTTTATTTTTCTATTTTTTATTATTGCAACGTTTGATCATGTGAAAAGAAGGAGAGAGTTATTTTTAGTCTGGAGGGTTTTGTCTTTTAGTTGCTTCTACAAAGTTTAACAGTTCTGCTGCAGTGTTGGAAGACACCACACATGAATTGGGTTACTTATTTACTTTTTATTCTTTTTTTTATTATTTACAGACCTGGGCGTAAGAGAGATTTCTCCCCTCTGCCTTGGAGTCAGTATTTTGAAACCATGGAAGACGTGGTGGTGGAAAATGAAAACGGCAAAGATATATCCTTGACTGCTGTTACTGTTTGTAAGAGGAAATTGAGCATGAATGACACACACTTTGGGTCCAAGTCCTTATATCATTGTGCTATATGGCTAGAATATATGCAGAATATTACTGTGCATTATTGTTGGAGTAGCATCTGCTTACATCATTATTCTTTGAAAGTGTGTTTCTTTGACCACTGTGAACATTTTCAGAATTTACTGCAGTGGCTCCCATGGTCCTGTGCTGCTCCTGCTTCACGGAGGTGGTCACTCTGCACTATCCTGGGCCGTGTTCACTGTGAGCTTCATAACTGTTACAGACTCATTATGATCTGTTAGCAGTCTACATTAAAATTAACAGCAATGTTGTGCAGAATATTTATAAAGCTTGCTTTTTTTATGTCAACGTATGGTCTGTGGTCTTTTTAATTGAAATGATTTCCATCTATGTTCTTGCAGGCCATCATATACAGCAGGATTAATTGCAGGGTGGTAGCTATGGACCTCCGAGCTCATGGTAGGTTGCAGGACACAGCAAGTTTTTATTTTTACATGTGGTTAGAGAATTATGGCATTCTTTGCCTCAGTTTATATGGAACAATTAAGGTAAATCTCTGTCATCACCTGCAGGTGACACTAAAGTGAAAAATCCTGAAGATCTCTCTGCAGATACGATGGCTAAGTAAGTCTTTAAGAGAACACATCTGCTTCTTGAGGTTGCATCACAGGAACATATGGGACACCACAGAAGGTGGTGATGATCCAGCAGGCCTGAGTCAGAAAGAAAATGAGCTTTAATTAAAAAGGTCTTGTTTTCATCGCTCATTAAACGTGGGAAGAGTGTGGTGGCTTCCTGTGGCTAACATTTGAATTACTGATTGCGGTGTAAAATCTAAAAGTAGTCACTAGTTTCCTGATAAGAGTTTCAATCATAACACTAAAACAGGCTTACGGGTTATATTCTTGCTTCATTTTTTTTTTTTCATTTTTTCTTCCCCAAAGGGATATTGGCAAAGTGGTGGAGGCACTTTATGGAGACAACCCACCTCCAATTATGCTTATTGGACACAGCATGGGAGGGGCCATTGCAGTTCACACTGCCACTGCCAATCATATACCATCCCTGCTTGGTCTTTGCGTCATTGACGTTGTAGAGGGTAAGCTCCACAGATAAGTCCTTAAACACAAATACTTTCTTTGGTAACGCCTCGGGGCACTTATTTGGGCAGTTACTTTGAGGCCCTTATCTAACTGACTAAAGACATGGAAACATGACTTACATGATCACCAGAACATAAAAACATCATGTATGGAGTCACCAGGCCAAAGGCATCCAAAAGGCCAAAGGCTCCAAAATCAGGTTTCAAGTTTTTTCCCACATAAGTTGTTCTTCTGTTCCAAATCGTCGAATTCACATGTCAGTACAACTTCATTAACAGTCCAAATTTGATCAATACCTGGCTCGTTCCACCAGAGCACTTGAAAAAATGTTATGCTAATCAATGTTCTCAATACTGGGAACAAAGAAAAACAATAAGTGTACTTAAATACTGTGTGCATGAATCTGTGCAACAACATGATTCGATCTTATCCAATACATAATTCTCTCATTGATTTCTATGAGAATATTTATCAGTTCTTTTATTTTATGTTGCTTAGTAGTTGTTGTTTTTTTTAATGGTGTAAAAGGATAGTTGTGTAAGTTGATATAAATATTGTTAATAAATGGCATAAGCACTGTTTGTGGGTTTGTTAAATAATTTTGTTTGTGTTAACACTCAGGGACGGCAATGGATGCTTTGAACAGTATGCAGAATTTCCTCAGAAGTCGGCCAAAAACATTTAAATCTCTGGAAAATGCGATTGAGTGGAGGTAAATGCTAAAGAGTGTGCTAAACCGCTGCATGTGTTTGTTTGATTAGATTACATCATATATATCTATTCTGTCTTTTAATTTGCAAATTGTGCCAAGTGTTATTTGCCCAAAGCACGCTGAAATAACCCGCTTTATTTATTTATTTGTTCATTGTAGTGCCTTACCTTAAAGAGCTTCAATTCTTAATTATTGTATACAAGTGCTTAAAGGTGTTGTTCACCTTTTTCTTTCAGTGTGAAGAGTGGCCAGATCCGAAACATGGAGTCAGCCCGGGTGTCTATGGGAGGCCAAGTGAAAAAGTGTGTCTGTGCTCTCTCTCTCCTCTGCGTGGGTTTGTGGCTTTTACTGACTGTTTCAATTTCCTCTCTTGTGACGTTTACAGATGTGAAGAATCCACCAGCAGTTCAGGGGTGTCTAATAGCATTGGTGAAGGTATTATAGAAGAAGAGGAAGATGAGGAAGCAGAAGAAGAATCCAGCAAGAAAAGAGCAAAGGAAGACGACCAGGAGGTTTGGTCTCTCAGTCCTTATTTTTCTTTTGTCATCTGTAGGTGTTTTGGAAAGAGATTGGAACCTCTTAAAAAGTAATTGAATTCTTTCACACAGACGAAAAAGGAGAGCATCTTCACCTGGAGGGTAGAGCTTTCCAAGACAGAAAAATATTGGGAGGGCTGGTTCAAAGGTCTGTCTGCCCTCTTTCTCACCACCCCTGTGCCAAAACTACTGCTCCTCGCAGGTTCGATTTATTTATTATTTTGATTATTTATCTACTTTTACTTATTTTTATCAAAAATCTGGTAGTTTCCCCCCTAACTTACGTTGTTGTACAGGAGTGGACAGGCTTGACAAAGATCTTACCATTGGACAGATGCAGGGTAAAGTACACAGACTGTTTCTCCTTTGTTCTTTTTTTTTATCGCCATCTAAGTAAGAATACATGCATTTTAAAAACAGTAACATTTGTTTGCAGGAAAGTTTCAGATGCAGGTCCTCCCTCAGTGCGGTCACGCTGTTCATGAGGATGCACCTGAGAAAGTGAGTGTTCTTACCCGAATTTACTCGCACTGTACTCATGTACTGTAAGAGGCCCATACCATGATGTATTTATGCGTGTGTACTGCGTGTTGTTATGTCTGTTTTAAAATTTTTAACTTGCTCCTCCTACATCTGTTGCTAGGTAGCAGATGCACTAGCAACATTTATGGTTCGGCACAAATTCACTGAGTTTAAGGAGGGATACCTGTGGTAAGTGATCTCACTACTAAGGAATGAGGTTGTAAAATTTCCAAGAGATGATTTATTTTATGTAGAGTAATATCATAATCGTTCAATTCTTCTCTGATAATAAAAATCTAAATTTTTACATTGACTGATAAGGAATTTATCCTTTATTCTTGTCAGATTGGCTGGAGTAAATAGTAATGGGTAGAGGCACATGAAGAATTCACCTTATCTAACTTCATTCCATTTTTTAAATCTTTTTCTGCAGCTAATTTCCAGTTTTGCGTCTACATATAGCCAGCAGCCGTAGAAGAAATGTCTCAAGATTCATCATCATCATTGTCCAATTTCACAGCAAATTAAGGAAAATATAGCTGCTATTATTATTATTATTATTATTCTTTTGTCATGTTTATATTTTTGCCTTTTTGCTTTGCCTTATTATTATTTTAAATCATCAGATTTGCTTGTATGTTTCCTTTTTGTTTATATATTTTTTTTAATTTTATGATTTGTATTGCTGTTCTGTTAGATTTTGAGTGGTCAATATTAATGTGTGTTTAATGTTTGAATTTAAACAGTGATTAAAGATGGATGCAGCCAAGGGTGTCACCCAGTCGTTTTTGTGTGTTAGAATAACTACTAGAACCTTTTTGCTGTTCTGAGTGAGTTCTGCTTGTTACTTCACCTATTGGATGAAGAAAAAGTCAGTTTACCAGGTGCCCCAGTTTGTCAGAGCCTGAAGAGCGTATTCAGCTCTTGTCCTCCAATTCACTTTACCACAAGTCAACACATATTATTGAATCCTGGACAAAAATGGGTGTTCTAGCAGGAAAATGATCCCAAGCACATGTTAAAATTGGTTTTGGAATGGATAAAGCAAGTTAACCATAAGTTTCCACGGTCCTGTTGAAAATATATCCACTGCAGTTAAAAGTTGGTCTGTGCCAGGAAACACAAACATTTAAATGATTTTTGTCAAAAATAGTGGTAAAAATATCCAGCCAGTTTCTTGATGGTTACCAGAACCATGTAATTGAGGTCCAATTGGCCAAGGGAAGTTTAAAAACATATTAATGGAGATAAATGTGCATATTTGAACCAGTCTTGATAAAAGTTCAAGAAAATTATTAAAAGCCCAAAATTACCATGGCATTCATTCCCATCATTATCGTTTGTAAAGCATGTGCAGCTCATCTATATAATTAGCAAAAACTGTCAGTATGAAATTGTATTAAACATTTCTTTTACAAAATCATCACAGATATGGAAATGATTCAGATTCTGCAGATTAAAAATCCAAGGTTGGCTGCACTTTTCAAACTATATGATAAAGGTGATATCTTTTTCCTCATGTCTTTCATACACTCCTCCATGGAATAACAAAAGGTTTTTAATTGTCCCTCTGTGAATTACTAGAGTGAAAAATATGTTACAGAGATGTGCAGTATAAACACCTGAATTATTAATGAGCCATAATGACTGTCCTCCAAAGAGCTGAAGCCTCTGAGATTATTTTGTGATTTGAGTCTGTAAACAGAGCTGACGTGCACTGCTCCCAACAGGGGCAAAGTTTATAGGCCCAGCAAATGATGATTTATTTTTTAATTCACTTTTTTTTAGAAAAGGAGAAAAGAAAATGGCAAAAGCAACTTCAATGTCAGCGTTACATACACAGCTGTAGCCTCATGAATATGCAGGAGCTGTCCATGGTTCAGTGGTGCTGAAATACTTTAATGGGGTCAACAAAGTTGTTCCTTCTATCAATAAATCTACTATATTACATGACATTACCTCATAGTGAATATCTGTCCAATGTATTGATGGCACAGGGTGTTTAATTCCTAATCATGCAATAGGACACATTTATGATCCTCAGAGGATAAAACACACTTGATGTGAGTAAAAAAAAAAAAAGGTCAAACTTTGCAGGATAATGACATTTCTACTTTGAGTTAAATTCTAACATTTTACTGTGGGGGAATAAGAATGTAGAATACATGCGTAATGCGCAATTGACAACTCCTTTGAACAGACACATTACAAATAATAGCAAATAAATAATATGTTAGCTTACTGAATTGACTGAGTGATCAAATCTTTAAGATCCCTGCTATGAATGAATGTAAAATGCCTTTATATTGCTTGCCTTCAACAAACAATGCAGAACTGAGCACTTCAAGCTGACTAGATTTAATGTAATGGGCACTGATGTTATAAAATTGTCCTCTGAAGCTGTAGCTAAGGCCCAGCGTTTGGGACACTTTTCCTCTGCACAAAATAGAGCAGGTATCAATGGGCCTGGGCCACAAAAATAAATAAGAAAACTGTAGTTTTTAGTGTCTTTTTGTTTTGTTTTGGTTGTTTTTAAGTTTTGTTGTTTGCCTTAGCTTCTCTGATGAGTCATTTGACTGAAATAATGGCTTCACGTGTGTTACATTGCACTTCTGTTCTCTTATTGGTTTTAAAATCATAATGTACATTAATCAAGGACCCATGAAGAAATGCCCGGAGAGTGGGAGGTACCTGGTTTCTCTTACAAGCTGACTGAAAAGATCCAGTTGGGTTTTATCATCATCTGGGTGAATCGTCTTATTATCAGAAACAAGACTGAACTGATACTGATATGTCGACAGTAGTGCTGTCAGTAGAAAGAACTAAAAACAAAAAGCCTCCAGCAGTAATTAGACCCAAAATGGGGGGGAAAAAAATAAATATGTTTTTAAAGTTCATTTTTGCTGCCACAAACAGCATATTAAATATATGTTTGATATGTGATTCCTTTCCCAGGCTTATTTGTATCATCAACTATTCACAGAGAAAACTCAAACTGCATCACTGATCTCTTTAATGATTCACATTAAATTGCCTATTAAAATAATATATGATTCTGGAGTGCTGGTGCAGCACACTGGATTGAGCAGGCAGCTTATATGCTGTAGGGCTACTGCAGAGGCCTGGGTATAATCCATGCCAGGCAATTTGCTGCACATCTTCTCCCATGTTCTCTTTAAATGATAATACTAAAGTTTCAAGAAAACAAAATATGTTAAAAAGGAAAAAAGGATATCGAATTCCTGCACAGTTCCCTAAACAGGAAAATGTCAAGAACAAGGAATAGAAAAGAAGACAATAGCCCTTTTTGTCATTGTATATGTACAACAAAGTTATGGGTGCCCCACACCAACTATGCATGAATACAATGTAATTAGTAAATAACAAACAGGATAAATATATACAATAAAGAGGGATATATACAAAACAAGCAAAGGGCACACAATGGAGAAAAAAGTGCGTGGAAGTAGTGCAAAGTATGTGATATCTTTTAATGGAAAGCTGAGTTAAAAGTAGATGGAAAGAAAACATCAGTTAGACAACTTGGCCAAACTTTCACTCCACAGCTAATGCAGAGTGTTGACTGGTTGTGAAGCTGACACAGATGGTGATGTCAGGACACGGCTCACCTATAAAAAGGACGTGACAGGCTGCTGTTCCTTCCTCACATTTGTTCACCAAAACGTCTTTGCCAAATGAAGTCAAACCACACACGTGACATGTAAGTAATAGGTCCACAAAGCATCTAGCTTCACAATTTTCCATCGAGCTTTGGCACATTTTACTCACTTTGATGCTGTTTATTCATGTGTTGTTGTTTTTTGTGATATTTGACAGGATCATCTTGCACATGCTACACTGTTGTTTATAATATTAAAAATCAACCTGAAGTGTTTGTGTTTTTAACACCTTTGCAGACACAGTGTGAAGCTGCAGTCATGAATGACACAACAGGCGAGTTCCAGTATTTGCTGTTTCAGACTTCAGTCAAAGCTGCACTGTCTATGCTGCCATGTTTCTTCTTCCTATATGTAAATGCCATCATGATGTTTGCCCTGTTGAAGAAGCCTCTCTTACTGGAGTCCTCCCGGTACATCCTGTTTGGTCATTTGCTCATATGTGACTCTGTGCAGCTGCTGCTGACTATGATGCTTTATATCTTTGCTGTGATGATGGTCAGAATGATCAACTACGTTTGTGTTTTTGTCTCACTGGTTGCGGCCGTAGCTGTTAAAATGTCTCCCCTCAACCTCGCTGTGATGTCTTTGGAGAGATATGTTGCAGTTTGTTTTCCGCTGAGGCACCCCAGCTTTGCCACACCGAGGTCGACGGGTAAAGCCATCGCCGTTATGTGGATGGTGGCCTCGTTAGACTCATTCATACAACTTTTCCTGTTTGTCAGGATGGAGAACACGAGCTTCCCTATGCAGTCGTTCTGTATTAGGAACAGTGTCTTTCGCCTAGAGGTTTATGTGACTTTAAACATGGCCTTCACCATTCTCTATTTTGTGTTTGTGAGCATGATTATTATCCATACATACACTGCAATCATGATCACTGTGAAGTCAGCCTCATCTAGAGGACGTAATACCAATAAGGCACCTAAGACAGTGCTACTGCATCTGCTTCAGCTGTGGCTGTATCTCACCTCCACCCTGTTTAATATGATAAACCCCAGCATTATGTTGAAAGTGCATCCTGATATGGCTATTCATATTCAATACATCCTCTTTGTGGGTCTCATCATTTTCCCAAAGTGTTTGAGCCCTCTGATATATGGCCTCAGAGATCAAACTCTCTGCCATGTCTTCAAATACTATTTTACATTTGGTTTCAGAAGCAGTGTTAAACCATCGCCTTTGTCCTGACTTCCTGTTTTTAATGTTACAGTAGTATCTTTTAATCATTGTATACTCTCTGTCTTCTACTAGCTTTATTGTCCAATCTGCTGTTATAATAAAGGACAAAACATTTTCATGTGATTCTGTTGTAGTTGCTGTATGGACACACTCTAAATGTGGCTGATTTCACAGTAATCATGACGAGGTTTTAGAAATTTTATCCAGTGAAAGTTATTTTGATGTTTTTTATGTTACATGATTGGAGATATTGAATATTTTTGTGCACATTTGAAATGCCACTTAGCTTTGAGTATTTATTCATAACAGAATTTCAGGACTTATTCTGTACTCATATCCTGTCTAAGATCAGTTCTTATTATTGCACTATTAAAGTTCTGCAGGGTCGGCTTTGCTTAGTCATTTCAAGGACATAAAGTGCAGCAGCCTTCCAGTCATCTATTTTTTTATCATTAGATGTTGCTTACAAGGTAATTTGATTATCCATCCATATATTACATGTTGGGAAATATAAAGTCTATATAAGAAATAATAAAAACATTTACTTTTGACTGTGTTGCTCTTGTGTGATTGTGCATTAAGATTTGTAATAGAGGGGAAAACAAACAATCAGATCAGATTTGCAGTTTAATTGGTTGAAGAGATGTTCATGGTTTTATCCAAGTCTTTCTTTTCCTTAATTATGAGAAACAAAGGCATTTGAAACTCATCTGCGTACTTCTCTTATCCTTTGTGGAAATACTTAATGCATTCAAGGTCGAGCAAAGAATAACTGCTGATGTAAAAGAAGGAAATTGTTTGTCTGTGGAATCGCTTTACTTATATAATAAAATATTAAATACAAAAAGGGATACGCAGACTTTTTTTTTCAATTTGATCATATAAAAATGATGTAAACTCATAACAGTTCTCTCTGCCTTTTGATTTTTATTTCACACAAACAGATTTGAGGATTTAAATTGTTAGTGGCTTGTCAAATTTTTGGAGCAAGTCTTTTTACCATTTGCTGAGGGTGTGTTTCGATTTTATTTAGCTAAACCTGAAAACATGTATTTTTATCTTGAATAAAACATTATAGGTTAAAAGTCACGATTTAATAATAGAAATATCTGTAACACGTTTCACGATGGTCGGGTTCGATTTCATTAAATCAGCAAAAGTAAAAAAAAACTGCCAGGAGTAAAAATCACGTCTGAACCTGCATGTAAAAAGTTCATTGTTTTAGCCAGCAGATGTCACCTTCGTTTTGTAAGTGGTTGTAGAAGCTGCGGCTCCAGCTAGAGCCCTTTCATTTTAGGCTGTGTGGTATGTAAGCAGCTGCATGAACTCTTCTATGATTTAGTCTGACTTATTCCATCAGTACAGCGTTTAGAATATCTGATCTGACTGATAAAATTACTTTTTCCTCTTTCTCACAGTGCACACAGACACTTGTGTAGGAGAAAGAGCTTAGACAGAGCCCAGGGAGAGGGAACAATTTATGTGGGTAAACAGGGAGGTAAGTACTGACCCACAGGATAAAAGAAGTATCTGAGCAGGAGGTGGACTAATTTAACCGATCTTTATTCCGCTGCAAACTTGAAGCCCTCTCAATACCTCTCTGGCCTTCATGAAAGAGCACTTGAACGGCTGAAAAACATTCCAGAGCGAGA
Organism: Hemichromis elongatus; assembly: GCA_015108515.1. Lineage (NCBI taxonomy): Eukaryota > Metazoa > Chordata > Actinopteri > Cichliformes > Cichlidae > Hemichromis > Hemichromis elongatus. Next base: position 89,426 of record VUQR01011814.1, read on the forward strand.
AAATACCTGGTGACAGAGAGCGGCTTTAGTTTAGAGCGAGAGCGGGAGGGAAAGGTTCTTATCATGAGCATGAAACCATTCACAGGCTAACCCAAGAAAGTTGATCCTGTGTGTGTGTGTGTGTGTGTGTGTGTGTGTGTGTTGGGGGGGGGGGGGGGGGGGGGGTTTTTTTTTTTTTTTGGTGGATGG
>VUQR01011816.1:0-19871 GCA_015108515.1 Hemichromis elongatus
AAGAAATTTGAGCACATTACTCTGGTCCTGGCCTCCCTGCACTGGCTTCCAATTGAATTTAGGATTCATTTTAAAGTTCTTTTATTGGTTTTTAAATCTTTAAATGCGCTGGCACCTGCATATTTGTCTGATTTGCTGAAGCCCTATGTCCCCGCTCGTTCGCTCCGGTCAGCTGAGCAGCTGTTGCTCTCAGTCCCCAAATCACAGCTGAAACTGAGAGGAGAGCGAGCGTTCTCTATCGTGGCTCCTAAGCTTTGGAATAATCTTCCTCTTCACATTAGGCAATCGACATCAGTGCTGGTTTTTAAATCCAGATTAAAAACGCAAATTTTTTCACTGGCTTTTGACTCAGTGGTTGACTGACTTGTATTTACTTATATTTTATTGTTTTTGCTATGTTTATTATTTTATCGTATTTATTATTCTTATGGTATCTATTATGTTTCTATTGTTCAGCACTTTGGTCGGCCTTGTGTGTTTTTAAAGTGCTATATAAATAAACGATGATGATGTTGACATAACTTTCAAACTGATATCTGATATAAGGCTGCAATGAAAAGTTGCATATTAAACTTTTTGCATTCATTGGATTCAACCTGTTACCCCCAATCCAGAAAAGTCTAGAACTGGCTTTGTGATTAAAAGGTTTGCCCTGAGTTCATGAAGACTCAGAATGTTGCAGGGCTGTCTTGGTTGACATGCTGCTGTAATGTTGCATGGGAGATCAGGGGCCGTATCACTGGATTGGCAGCCTGGGGTGATGGTTCCTGTCTTCAAGAAAAGACACCGAAGGGTGTGTTCTAACCAAAATCACATGCCAGGGTGCTGGAAAGGAGATTCCATCTGTTAGTTGAATCTCAGATAAAGGAGGAACAATGCTATTTTAGTCCCAGTTGCTTAACACTGTACCAGCTGTTTATCCTCTCGAGGACACTTGAGGGTGCATGGGAGTTAGCCCAACTAGTCTGCATGTGTTTTGTGGACTTGGAGAAGGCATTCGACCGTGCCCCTCAGGGTGTCCTCTGGGAGGTGCTTTAGGGTCATGAGGTGTCTGACCCGTTGCTACAGGCCATTCAATCCTTATACCACAGTTGTAGGAGTTTGGTCTGCATAGCCGGCAATAAGTCAGACTCCAGACTTCCAGTGGGTGATGGACTCCGCCAATGCTGAACTTTGCCACTGTTTCTGTTCATAATTTTCAAGGACAATATTAGGTGTAGCCAAGTGGCAGAAGGCTTCCATTTGAGTGGTTTCAAAATCTCATCTCTGCTTTTTGCAGATGACGCAGGTGTTGGCCTTCACCCCGCACTGGAGCGGTTCACAGCCTAGTGTGAAGCAGTCTATCTAAGTCTATTATTCTCAGCTGGAAAAGGGTGAGATGTATGTCCCACCGGGAGGTTCCCCCCGGCTGGCCTGGGAACGCCTTGGAGTTCCCCTGGAAAGGCTACAGGAGGTGGCCAGGGAGAGGGAGGTCTGGGCTTCTCTGCTTAGGCTGCTGCCCCCACAACCCGGCCCCAGATAAGCAGAAAATGTATGGATGGATATTAATTAGACTTTTACTTGAATATAGTTTGATTAGATTTAAGCATAAATAACTAGTAGAAAAAATCATATTCAGATAAACTCTGTTTTAACACACTTTACTCATGAAAATACTGGATGTTAAGTCCTTTTATTAATAGTTTGGATAAAGTTAAGCTGATGAAAATGTATTTTGTGTTTAAATAAAATTACACATTAAATAAAACGTGTAAAAAAAAAAGTTTCTTATTGCAGTTATCTCTCTAAACCAGTAATACACAAAAGCAAATCCTAAAGCATAACTCATATTATTGCAACTGTACTGTTTTTAATCGTACAATGATTTACAAACATAATTAACCCATCACTTTTAGTGAGTGTTCTTCAATCCCAATGGTGGTTTGCTATCATACAGTTTCAGCTTGAATAAACAAGTTTTGGAGAATTTTTCTCTTTAAATTGTTCTGTCATAAAACAAATGGTGCAAATGTTCCTGTCTGCTTATTTTTACTTTACAATGGTAGTTATCACATCACAGTTTCACATGATTAGATGTTATAAGCCAGATGCTATACAAGATTCTTAATGGATTTTTAGTGCTTTCAATACCGCTTAAGAGGTTGGTTTTACACCTAAATGAAACTGCTACTGTAACATTATTTTCTAATGTGTTTCCTAGTTCAGCAGAACTGGAAAATCTTTGCGCATTGAGTAAAAATATAAAAACTGAAAGCCATGCCTGGATGCTGGGAGACTTGACTTATGGCAACATGCCTGCCTAATGATATGACCTTATACTATAACGGAAATGTAAAATATGAAAATATACCCAAAATATAATTTTCACTCACAAAATATCACATTTAGTATTAGCGTCAAGAAAGAAAAAAAGGAAAGAAGGCAGCATATGCGATTTAATGGCAGGACATTTATTGTGAATAAAAGCTCACCATTACAATAAAGCTTGAGGCTGCTGGGGGGAAAAAATGAGTTATGATTATCATCGATCTATTCATTCACATATGATCTAATCAAAATAAACTGATATATTTGACATGATACCAGCTACGTTTGATTTATCTTGCTCTTCGTAGTAATATGTGACCACTCCAAATTGCTACAAACAGCAAACAAGGCATATGATGATTGCTGGCGGCTCTGGATTCTACACAGCAATAGAAACTTTAGGGCTGAGATACTTTACTTTTTTCCATAAACCGAACATTGTGTAATTCAGAATGTTTCAAAGCTTTGCAGCTAACATCCTGTCAAGGGTTAGGGGAAATTTACAATTGTCCAGCGAACGTCACTCACAATCCGGCTTTAACCAGCAGCCCGGAAAGTTTAAGAAACCAACAAAATAATGTAAAAGCAAAACAAAGTTTGGCAAACAGCGAAGCAGTGAGTGTAGCAGAGCCTGTTTAAAAGCTGTACTAAAGTTTGAGTCAAAGTCTGTATCATTCTTTTCTTAAACTCCGGTAGGGATGTGGCTGTGTCTCAGCCCACTGGTCAATAAGCAGGATTTACATTATCAAAAGCACAAGGCTGAACATAAATACTCTCTTAAAAATCTGTAACTTTCAAACCAATTCCTCAAAATCATTCTGAAAAAAAAAGTATAAAACTTTCATTAACTTCAAATAGGTGGTAATTTCCTTAAAACAAAAGTAATCTGTCACTACACGAACATACAAACCAATAATATTACTTAAAACAATAAGAATTTCAGCTTTAAGGCAAATAATGGTCAGGCTGCTCCTGGCCACAAATTTGGCAGCAGGGGAGAGGCCTGCTGTTAACGACTGGGACATTTTTTTTTTTAACGCTACAAAATAAAAGCGGAGCAGCGCTCAACAACAGCAGGTGCATACCGATAGGCAAAGCTCTATGATAGCAGTCGTGAACAGTTTGGACTCAGGAAAACAAACAAAAAAAAAAAAACCCTTTCACTCATATTCTACACAATAATGTCTATCGCTAATCTTTGATTAACAGTCTATAATGATTTCTCAAAGGACCCAGAAATGTATTATGTACGCTACTTGTGCACGTGATCCTATTTTACTTTGCAAAACATGGAGGGACATGATGCTGAATAGTATTATTATTGTCATGTAAAGTTTAACTTTTATCTGTTTTCACCACTCTGCTGCTACACAGACTAGTTCCAAATAACGCTCCAACAGTCTAATCAGTCGTCTCCACTGTTCACTTAACATTAAATAGCTTCCTGTTTTGTTTTTTTTTAAATGTTATAAAACCCATCTGTTAATGATATCATTTAACACAAAAATATCATAAAGTGTTAATTTCATTAACAGCAAGTTTGCATTGGAAAAAGCCAAAGTACAATGAACCGGCGTTATTAAGTGAAACAGCTTTAGTAAGAGGAGCAGGAAAGACTGGAGTACGATATCATTCGGCTGTTGGAATTAGTGTTGTGGTGTGGGGTGTAGTATAGTAAATTTATCATGTGACAACATGAGTAAGTCCATCTCTCCTCAGCCTTTATTGGAAAATAGCCTGACTACACAAAAGCTATTATTTCTGACTCTGGTATTATATGCAAACTTATTTATTTGAACCTTTACCAAAAGAAAACATTGTTCAACCCAAATGTCCACACAGTGAAACAGCAAGTGTGATGGAAATGCTAAGCATACAATGGTCATTCACGTGAACTTCCTTTTGATAATGTCTCGTGATGATCGGCGATGCTTTTGGTAGAATCTAGTCCAGATACCTGTTCTCTTTTTGAAGAGACTGCTTTGGGAGACAAGGTGCCATAGCTCTGTTTTACATACCAGTCTTCTGCATGCAAGTGTGCATAGGAAGAGTCCTTTACATCCACGACGGTTTTGTTTGAAACGGGAGTTGAGGACTCGTCATTACTCGTGCACCCACCCTGCAGCGTCATTGTGTGGCTTACATGCCATTGCTCAGACTGCTGGCTCCAGTCTTGCATGTTGGTGACCTGTACTGACAAAGGGCAGTGAGAAGCCTGTGCGCATCCGAAAGTGTTTTTAGTGGCCTGGTAGCATTCTGCCTCTGAAATGCTGACAGGAGAAGAGGACTTTCCAGAGGACTCGTATTCGGGGTCGAGTGCCTCCACTTTGATTTGGACGGTTCTGGATTTAATTCGCAGTTTATGGGGTAAAGCTGAAGAACTTCCATCTGGCACTTTATGTGTGGAGACAATGATGCTTCTTGGGTCTACTGCAGATGGTATCAACCCTTTGGGGACCTGCTGCTCATCCTCACCATCAGATGATTTGCTAACTGCACCATCATCGGAGCTCCTGGGTGAGTTACTAGATGACCTAGTGATCGGCGTGAATGATGCCGACTGAGTGTAGACTCCAGACAAAAGGCTGGCTATGCCGGGTTTGTAGAGTTCATAGGGACTACTTTGCTCTTGTCTATAGCTGCCATTCTCTCCTGGTTCCTGCTTGACCTCTGCATTCCTGCAGACAGTAAAGCTACCCTGAGTTGCAGTAAATGTCTTGGGCATGTGAGGTGAATGCCTGATGACTGATATGCAGCTGCTGCGCAGTTGAATAGGCTCCTTATCTTTGCTGGTAAAACCTTGGCTAGCATTGGGTGGAATAAACATTTGGTGGAGGTTAAGAGCGGCAGAGCTGGATAAGCGTTGGACTTCTTGGGCATATGCCGTCGAGCTCACCAAGCCAAACTTCAGCTTCAATGACAGCAGCTCAGCCTTGAGGGAGGCATTTTCTTCGCCAAGGGCCACCAATTTGTTCTCTAGCACCATATCATTTATGCGTCGCTTCTCCCTTGAACGCTTGGCTGCTTCGTTGTTTTTGCGACGCCTCTCCCAGTACTGGGTGTCTTTCTTTTCCTCTGGGATAAACTCCCGTTTCCTACGACAAGCAGATTTAGCCTTGAAAGGAAGTGCAGAGATTTTGTGGCTCAGGAGGTCTCTGTTGGTCCCTTGTAAAGCCACAGCCAGGCACAGGGCATCCTCTCCACTGTAGGACTGACTGGAGTCCACTTCTTGCTTTATTGATTGCATATTGTTACTGTTTGCTACTGTCAGCATGCTAAAACATCTTTAACTGTATACCATAATGCTTGTATCGAGCAAAATCAACTGCCACATGAAATTAATCCACTTGAGTTGAAGAAATCTGTAGAATAAGACACAAGGGAAATGTTTTTCATCAGAGTTTAGTTGAAACGATGTCAAACAAGTTACTATGATACTTTCAGAAACTTGATGCCTTCAACAGGCAATATTCAGATGTCACAGGTGAATGTCATCCTATTTACCAATAGCCTGATACCAGTCAACGAGGTATATCAGTCAGGTCCAATGTCCAGTCAATAAAAACTGAATGAAAACTTTTTTATTTAGGAAAAAAAAAAAAGATGAAAATAGACATAAAAGCACGATATCACAAGAAATGAGAAACCTGGAGCTCGTAACCTGAATAATTTCTTTTGAACGAGTCTTTCACACTCACGGCAGCAGAACTACTTTTATTTAGAAGAGGTGCAGAAAGATTTTTAATTAGGAAAATGAACGTTCGGGCTGTGATACAGTTTCCTCAAACGTTTCCTCTTGACTCTGTCCCCGTATTTTGGGTCTACATTTAGGAAGGGAGAGACATGACTAATAGGTCACACACTTGTGTACACATTATAGTTTGGTAACTTTCAGACACAAACTTTGAATGTCACAATTTGGTCTCCCACAAATCCATCTTTTCCTTTACTTGAACCCCTACGTAGCCTACTGAAGATTTTATGATGCCGATTTGCAAACCCCAGCTGGCGTTGGTCCTTTTGTTTTTTTTTTCACGAGGCAACAAAACATCACGCCTAAATTTGGATCACACGTGATTAAAAGCGGTGGCGATGTTATCGCAACGTGCGACACTTGGAAGGTGGGTGCTGGCCGAGTGTTTGCTGCTGGTTCAGCCGCCACAGCCAGTACAGAGGGATCGACTCGGCGTTCCAGCGCCGGGCCGTCAACGCGTCCCGTTGCCCCAGATTCCTTCATTGTGTCGGTATTATACAATAAGCCCCGCTCCCAGCCTCCCGAGTGCCAGCAATTTCTATTGGTGCAGACATTATGCAATGTTTGCATGTGTGGCAATAACAATACGGACCAGCGATTGCTCTGCTCTGTTTCCAAGTAAAATAGCGCTAAAATGTTGCACATGTGTTAGACAATAAAGTCTGTTACACATAGCGTTCGCTAAGACAATGTGGGCATTCAACTCTGTACATGACATCATTGCCTTCCTTACTCATGACATTGGCGGCTGAAACGCGAGGTCCATCTACGCCCTGAAAAGTAAACTGTTACAACATTACAGAGAAGAAAGCGTTACTTTGCTGTCCTGACTCGGACTGAGCCATTCTGTTGTCCACACATCGACAGAAGCCACAGCGCTTTGATAATGTTTCTACTAGCCACATCACATTCTTGTGTTTCAACACAGTGTTGCAATCTATGAATCACTGCTACATGTAGGCCCGTGTGCCTGAATAAAATTAAACATCTATTACACCGGTTATAACTATTTTTTTTTTTTAAAGCACACACTCGCACGTGAGCTTCGTCGCACTTTAAACTTGGAAACTACCGAGGCTGTTATTACATTTAAAATAGGTTTTGTGCGAGGACACACACAGAAGGTAGCCAGCTGACAGAAATACAAGCTAGCAAAACGCGGCTGTGATTTCTGGGCGTGTGAACGAACACCATCCTCAAATCTGTACAACGCTTAATGTTAATCCCAGACATTTAATATTAACCTCAAATCAAAACTGTACCTTTTCTATCACCTGCTTGTGGGGATTTCTTTGGTTTTCCACCGCGTATGATGCACAAAAAAGCAGCATAGGTTTTCCATCAGCTAATAAGGAAATGATTGTCAAGAAAATCCTACAAGTTATAAAGTACTTTGCTCTCCTCCCTTGGCTTTTTCCTTTCAAGGTGGCTAGTGACTCATGGATCTGTGTTAGTAGGTCAGTGGTTGAGTGTATTGGCAGCGTGAAATTAAATGGCAGCTACTGCATCCAATCGGCACGCAGCATTTTCTAACTTTAGCCAATGACTCTTGGCCTCACCAGAGCTGAAATCTCATTTAAGAACGTCTGTCGTCATTCACAGTAGGAGTGAAGCATTTGCGACAGTCGGCTCACAGATCATGCTCGGACTTGAGCTCATATTACGAAAACAAAATAATTCTGATGTATTTAACGCTCCTACTACTTTTACCATGACACAAACACTTATTCCCAACAATGTTGCAAATGGGGTGTACATTTGTTAAACAGCACAAGAAGCTCTAGATGCTCCGTGCGTCTAATGTTTAGGGTTGTCACATTGGTTTGTATGTATAGTCAAATTTAGCTACCACATAATTCACGTTGTTTAAGCATTGTTGCATTAACAGACTTTAGCCATTCCTTGATGTTCTTTAGTCTTTTAATGTAGGCCTAAGTCTATTTTAATTTTATTTCCACTGCCGAATATATTTCTTATTAACATGTCACATATATTCGATATGTTTTATTACAGACAGCTTACGGAAAACAGTAGTAAATATGCAAAAAAAAAAAAAAAAAAAAAAAAAAAAAAAAAAAAAAAGAGAGAAAAAGAAAAAGAAATGATGAAAAGGTGAAAGTGAAAGGATAAACTGCCAAAAAAGAAAAAGAGGAGAAAAGACCATTGCCATAGCAACAGCAGTATTTCTGCCATCCAGCAATAAGCACTTGATGTCAGATGCCAGCTCTTGGTCTTAAAACTTATTAAAAGAGAAAGATATGCACAAAGTCTGCAAAATTGTGGCTTATAGTCTCTCACAGAGAGAATGACTTATGAGTGTACAATATTAAATACAGTCTCCAAACACATCACACACAAGCGCCGAAATGTTCAACACCACAGCGCGCCGTATAGCGGTACATTTGTCAAGATGTTTACCCGCATCATAAACAGCTGGATGTTTCATGGACTGTTACTAATCACCAATCAAGAGCTATTAGAGCTCCATGAGCAAAAAGTTCCATGAACTGTGGAGTCGTGGTAATGAACGAAGAACTTCAAGTTCCTGCGGCCCACGTGGCTCAAAGAGTCTCTGAGTTTGCCAGTGCCGGCGAGGCTCGGGTGGCTCCGCTATGTGCAACCACAGCAAAGCAGCTAACGCGCTACTGTATGCTAACAGGTACCTTTCACAAATAGCTGTAGCCGTAGCTGCCAGTGCTACTCCTCAGCCTTCTATTAGGTGTACCTATGGTATGAATTTGAAAATCCTTGGCGATTTTCAGAAAAGCTGACCTCTGACTTTGACCTTGAGGTCGAGATCACTGCAATTTGTACCGGTATGAGAGTTTTAGTAGATACACCTATGGCACTGATTTCAAAATTCAAGTTATCACATTCACAAAGCTGAACGGTGCAACGGCTTACAATTCATCACAACAATAAAATGTTTATTCTATGCACTCGGGACATTACAGTGAGCCGACATAACCTATATAAAGGCCAATCAAGCAATAATAACAATAGTAATAAGAGCAATAATAACACCACCATGAAACTGCTAGAACTAGCTAGAAGCGCTGTGATAAAAAATGTGATAAAATGTGCCACTGAACTGCTATGCCACCTGTCAAGTACATTAAAAATGATGGAATCATGATGAAATCAAAATGAAAAGGCCAAGTGTCAGTCCAAATATCTACTAAATATAGTAAATAAATCTGTTCATTTGACGATAGTTCATTTCAATCATTCACATTAAAGCTATAATTAAAGCAGTCTCAGGTGATCCCCAAAATATAACTATCAGTGCTTAAATTTAGTAACTGTTTTGTCAGTTCTGAAGTGTTTGTAAGAGAAACAAGATCATTTAATAAGTCGTTTGGAGACGTTTCAATATTTCCCCATGTAATGAATAATTTGTATCACTGGTTTTTGGGCTACTGAGCACCATGGGGTCTAAGTATTTAATTTTTCAGTATTAGCTTACACTTGATTAATTTATCATGAAAATAATTAGTGGTTGAATCTCTTGTTCCATTTCTCTAAAACAATAAATACATTTTAGTTTTAGCTCAGCTCAGCCATCATTTTGGTTCATCGAGCTGCGATTTGCTTTGAATCTGAAGTAAAACTCTAATAACTCTCCAAATATATTCTTTGAATCTTTAACTTTAACAGTGGAAAAAATTCAGTGTTTCACATGTAACATGGGAAGTGAAAGTTCTACTCTGTAGTAGACGGGACTCATTTTTTCCCCTCAGTTCTGTCTAAAATAGCTTCCTCCTCCACCTTCCACAGTGGGTGCTGTGTTCACGTTCACTCAACAGACCGGCTCGCCTCAGGACATCAGGAATAATTAGCAGAGATCAACCTGACATCAATCACCCTACTCTTACAAGCGTACAGGTCATCACCTTCTACACGACCTTACATGCTAAACAGACTGCTGTCACAACCTGTCGCAAGGTTCAATGAAGAGAGAGAGACAGTTAAGAAAAACTGACAGCGGTGTTAAAGTTGTGAATGCAAAGGAGATCCTGAAGCAAGTTGATCAAGAAAAAGAAATAGCGACAGGTGAAACATTTACACAAAAATCACCTAAACAACTTTCTGGCCAACACCAGTACTACAAAACTCAGCACTAAGGTAAGGGACCAGTGGTGTTGGGTTGTGTACCAAGTCGCACACACACGCACACTAGAGGCTGGCAGACCAACCATGTCAGGCGGCTTGGCCCCAAAACATGTCTGCCTCTGCAATTAATTACACCATTCAAGTGAGCAACCAGCCAATGGATCATCCCAGCCCCCGTCCTTTGAGCTCAAGGACAGTCGGTCAAATTTCCCTTTCACACCAGGGGGTGTCGTCCCCGCTGACACAGTCTACTGGTATGTATGAGCGAACTGTATGAGCATTAATGTGTCCCAGGCAGCAAGCAGAAATAATGACCTGCCCTTAAAGGACAAGGAATGGTAGCTGTCTGGTCATCTTACTTTTAAATGAAAACTTCTTAAACTCACTTGTAAAAAGGGAGCTGTAAAAGTCTCTGAAAATAGCCGAAGCAAAGCAAAACATCCAACTATGAGCACACAGCGATATTATTTACCTTTGCTTTACAAGAGGCTTAAATCCCATCAGATGTTTGCAATTTGTTTTGTTTTTTTTCCTTTTGTATTCTCATCTATATCCCATTCTTTGGAGCTGCAATGACCCAATTTCCCCACGGGGATCATTAAAGTTTCATCTTATCTTATCTTATCTGCCCCATCCTTCTCCCCTCCCCTATCACCTCTCAGCACCCCCCTTCTCCTCCAATCCTTCACTTAATTATGTCCTGTGAATGAAGTTCATCTTTCATGCTGCCAGCAGCCGGCAGCGTGGCTCGCCCGTTCTGGGGTATCTAATCATGGTGCAGGGACTAAACTAAATTTAGACAGTCAGCATGTGATGCCTGGCAGGCCTTAATGGGGGCTGACATCTCAAGACACTCTGCTGATGTGCAAGATACACTTTTCCCGAGCCGGCCGCAACCGCTGTTGACTAACACTGATGACTTGTGAACCAGTTTGTTAGAAAAGTTTTCAAGGGGTGAAGAAGTGTGCTGACGAAGGCTATTCAAGCCTAATGAAATCCTACATTTACATTTTAGGACCGTAGCTAATGCCCACTGTTTGTGCACGTGTGTGTGTGTGTGTGTGTGTGTGTGTGTGTGTGTGCGTGTGTACACATTAATGCAGTCTACATGTGCAAAGTTAAGCATACGCAAAGTCATCCAAGGGACACTAATTTGCACACTTTGATTCAAACTGCAAGCCAACCAGCACCATGTATTAAGCCTATAGGTGTTGATAATGCAGATTAATGCAACAATGCAAACCATAATAATGGCAATAGCACAAATTTTCTAATAACAATTACATTCCAAGTAAACTGGATAAAACACTTGCTGTAAATTTGAGCCTGAAAAGCCAAAATCTAACATCAAATTTTGTTTACTGTGTTAAAATTGAAAAAAACTAAAAAAAAAAAATCAAAATATAGTTGATTAATATTGAAACTTGTGGACTTCTAATATCTAAAACAGTATAAGTACAGTACAACAAGTATATATGCCTACGTATACACTGTATATAGACTTTTATCACGATATATATTTGAAAATTTGCTAAACGATATAACTGAGGATATAATTAATGCAAATTTCTTGGTGACAGTTTAACTAAAAGGCATTTCTGGTGGAAATGGGCTGGCATATCCTGAGCAGAACCATGAATAATATCTACAAAAGTTAAAAAGAGGTGCTTTGCAACATAATTATATTTTGGACCATAAGGTTTCACAGGATTATATGGTGCATTAAGCGAAACAAAACAGTCAGATAAGATCCACTTTCGCCCTTCTCATTCTCCGTCACCCCCATGATTTTTCTACCATGTGAAAACAAAGGCACTGCGCATGCATGTTTTACCCATATTCTATCGCAATATTTCATTTTCTTATCATTGCCTAACATTGTACCGGTATTACCGTGAACAGAATAATATGGCCTAGCCCTAATATAGACTGTATATAAAAGATGGTAGTCACTGCAATGACGTCCTCATTGTTTGCATTATAATGTTTTTGACCAACTTTGATCTCTTACTCGTTAGTTTTTGAAGCCAGAAGTGAAAATATTTGTATCCAAGTTATAGCTAATGCTAGGTTATAGCTAATGCTAGGTTATTAACTAATGCTAGCTAGCTTGATGCATTGACATGATTTATGGATGCATCTCATATGTGATAATTACTGCTAGCATATGAATAAAATATACTCAAAGGCATGTTTATTTTTGTTGTAAAATATATATATATGGGCGTTTATAGAGACTGACTTGCTTTTAGAGCCAGGTTAGCCAACCTCCTGCCTTCTTAGCTCCCTCAACCTGTTATTACTCAACTCTTTTGAAAATTACTTTCCTTATTTTCTTTCAAGCAGCCTAAAATTCCAGTATCAGTTGGCCTGTAATTCAAATGTTTCCAAGAAAGATGATATGAATGCAGAAAGTGTTGATTTTGACGAAAACGATAAACCACCAAGGCCCAAACGGTAGATGAGAAAAACAACAAGGAAATTACTCACATGTGATCAGGTAAGGAAAAAGCTGAATAAAAGGTGTGTCTCTATAATACGCTGTCTCAAATACACGTTGAAAGCTTTTCGGTCGCGGTAAATTAAGGCCACAGTCATCATTTAAAAATGGAAGCCACGGTATTCCAACTGTGTCATTTCTGCGCTGAAATATGTCTGACACAGCCTTTTGTATTTAGCATATTTAGTGTATTTAGACAGGCACATAAGCAATTCTCCTCATAAGCCTTGCAGTTTTGTTTTGTTTTATTGTTGTTGCCACCACAGTGGCCTCACTGTGTTTTGTCAGGCACATTCAACAAACACTTACACACAGCTTAAATACACAAAAAAACCACCCAAGGACACCAGGTGTACGTCTTTAATCTCAACGAGGGTCTAAAAGCAAAAAGGGCTTTTAAGAGAGATTTGACTTTTACAGTTCATCCTGCACCAATAATCCACACAAACTCAACTGCTTTTAAAAGTCTCTGCTCTCACCAAAGGTCACCTGAGGTCAAACTAACGAGGAAGGCAAACGTCTACAGTTTTCAGTCATTAGTCTCACGTTTACTTTTTTCCTGTTCAAAGGTCAATATGTGGGTTTTTTTCTTTTTTTAAATCATAGACTGTGATACTCGTGATTCAGGGGGTGAAAAAACAACATAATTTAACTACAATCAGCATCCCACATTCGCTTTATTCGTTTTTACATCATTATCATTATTAATATTATTATTTTTGTTAACAATGATACATCAAGTAGGGATTTATGCAGTTCAAACAACCAGTTATGGCTGGATAAAATTGAAAAAAATGGAAAAAAATTGAAAACAACTCCAGCCGTGACATTTTAATGTTCATAGCCTGGTACAAAAAACAGAGTTGGTCTCTATAGGTTTCCATTGTGGTAAAACGACTGTATTGTTCGTCCTATGTTTATTACTTGTTTTTTTAAAAACTCAGTTATTTAACAACGCAATTTCTAATTCGTGGGATAATAAAGGTTTATTCTATTCTATTCTATTTGTAAGTGTCAGACCTACATGCTGAGACAAGCAGCTCTAACCCATCTCTATCTGTTTTGCCTTACTTACGTATGTATGTATTTTTCCACAGTTCCACATCTAGCTTTGTTTTGTCTACCTGTGTTCGTGGTCCCGTGTTTGTTCTTCATGAAGCACTGACACGTGTTCATCTCATCTTGAATACAACTGCAGACACCTCAGTAAAATGTGGGATTTCTCTGCGTTCAGAAAACACCGCTTTCCCACCTTGCTACGATTTAAACCATTGCTATAAAACCTGCAATGACGCCACATATTCAGAGGTAATGTTCTCCATCCACAATCACAGAAATTTCATCACACAACATGCTGCAAATTGCAGACTAGTCACTGGATGGATCTCACTCAGCATTCTGCACTCTGATAACTCGTTTGATGACTGCTTCGATATAACTTAATTACTTGAAACAAGGGAATCGGTGCAACAAGCCGATGCGCACAAGTTGCCAAAAGTTAGTTACAAAGGACACAAAGTCAAACGCAAAGACTCCGCAAGGATTTCACGGCCACTGGGGTGAGCAGTGGTAGCAAACAATGTCTCTTGGGTTGGATAAACAATAAAGGCCTGTCGTTTGGTTAGAACAAAGGCCTGTCATTGGCTTTTGTTGTTGGGGTATTTTTCCCCCCCTTTGTAATCTGCATGTCCAGATGGCTGGATGACTTTCTCCCTCGCAGCATTGTTAAAAGCACGACACAGCTGGCAGACAGAGTGGGAAGCAAAAGAGTGCAAGGAAATGAAAACGTGAAAGAGTTCAGGGAACAAAAGAATAAGGCAACGCTGGAGAGACACAGTAATGGTGAGACAAGTGAACTAAGTAAGAGAACACATTGTAACACACACTGACAGATGGAGACTGGTGGAGGAGTTTCTCTTACCCAGATCTGTGTTGGGTCCTGCCAACAACTGTTTGAACTTATCTAGGCGGGACGCTTCCCTCTCGGTCATGGCTGGAGTGCCAGATGTGTTCTGGTCAGCCATGCGAGCCACTAGAGGGATGACAGGAGGCCGATGGGGCAGAGAGCGCTGTCTGTGGAGGGCTGCATGCTCACCTGCTGCATCTGGTGGAAGGAGAGAGATGAGAGAAATTAGGGCTGCATAAACACACAAACACACATCCAAAGTATTGCGATGATGCAGCTCTATATCATGCAGACAAGACGGAATATGTGATGAAGGTTTACGACTTGTTGCTACATTCAAGAAAACATAGATCCACATGTAAAAAGGGACTGATGCCTTTCATCTTCATCAAGCTTCTAGGGAAAAATCTCAACTGCAAAAATTGTGTCTACTCAGAGCTCACTTTTTGCTCTTTTAAAGATGCTCTGCCTCCTGAAGGCGCAGGGCATTCACTGCACTTTAACTCGAGCTGTGGTAAGTTGACACCGTGTCTGGCAGTAATAGGTAACTGTACGGTGATAACACGTTAAACAGCAGGTAAGATAACGCGAGGTTGCTGTGAACAGCAGAAAAAGTTAAATTGAAGAGCGGCCTTTTCAAGCTAATTGACTTTATATCAAATTACAGAACCGTTTACTCGCACGCGCTGCAGCCTGAGAACCTCCCTGCCTGCTGCACCAATCGACAACATGTGAGAAAAGTCCACGCCGTCCAACTCTATGTGTACTGTGTGTTTCCTGTTCTGTCACCTCCATCTAAACTAAACGAAATATTTCCAGCAACGATAACAAGGGTTGTCATGGCAACAGATTTTCACACAGGATTAGTGTGACCAAAAGACAAGAGATAATAGTGTGACACCTAAATTTGATATATCATCCATAACTTTCCTTTGTTTTGTTTTTTTAGTAATTTTGTGTTTTAATTGCTAAAACAGCAGCACAGTGCAGTGACTCTCTCAGGCCAAACTGTGAGCCCGTCTGCGAGTGAAATCGGCTAGCATGACAAGACGAGCAGAAAAGCCACGTAAAGAGCAGACAGAAAATCTGTCAGTAAACTAAGAATCAAGTCCTCGACGGTTCATCCGTCTCCAGTGCTTCGCTCAAAAGTGTAAAAGCAAAACTGCATCAAGCTGCACTGGTCAGGGATTCGGTTCTAAAAGAGCCGATTTACTGCGGGAAGCCAGTCTGTTGGTCCGTGAGAGAACCAGCTGCGGTAACATGAAAACGAATAACATTAGCCAGGCCAGCAAGTCCAAATATTACAGTTATTACCAATCGCAGACTTCAGGTTTAACGTGAGCATTAACTGTCCACTTTTCAGCCACATAGTGGCCCATTTTCTTAAAACACTCAAAAATACCTGGACAAATTTTACACCTAATGATTATTTGAAAGTTTAGAACACATGGACGTCGCCAAATGTTGCGTTTCCTCCGTTGAGCTGCTCTGCTAGGCTTTTACTGCAGCTGCCTTCTGTTGCTAATTTCAGTGCTGTCTTAACTGAAACGTATGCTCTATTGAGTTGAGATTAGGTCGCTAACTTTATCCCATTTCTTTGCCTTGAGAAACTCTTTGATTGCTCTTGCAGCATGCTTTGGGTCATTATCCATTTGCACTGTGAAACACCGTCTGATCCATTTGGCTGAATGTGTCAGAGAGTATAGTCCTGTACACTTCAACATTCATCTTGCTTAACCTATCAGCAGTCCCATTATCAATGAACACTGATGTCACGCTTTCGTGGCGGTCATACACGCCTTCGCCGTAACACTGCCTCATAAGCCGCTTTTCTCCTTCTCTTTCCATCATTCCGGTTCAGGTTAATGTTTGTTTTATCTGGCTTTGAATGAGAGATGGTCTCCTATATAAAGTCTACTCTGTCCTTCCTGTTCTTCTGTGTAACCTGAGAGTAAACCATCTGTATTTTCATTCATGAAGGAACCTCTCAATTTGAGACTTTGACAATGATTCAGCTACCTCTCTACGGTGCTTTTGACTAAAGCTCTGCCATCTCTTTGGTCGATTCTGTTTTCTGCATTTAATGATAACCACCTTCACTTGTGTCAGTGTCTGTTTGGACCTCACTCGAAGCTTCCAGTAAGAAGACACGAAATTCAACTTCAACACTTATCGGTTTTACTAATAATGGACTAACAAGGGCACAAATCTCACCTGGCCATGAATACTTGTCACTCAGCTGTCCAATTAACTGTGAAAATGGGGCACTATGTATAAAAATGGCTTTAACTCCTAAACGGTTAATGTAAAACTTCTGTTGAATTAAAGCTAAAAGTCCACCGTAGTGGTACACTGAGGCAAAATTATAAAACTTGTCTCACTGTCCAATCAGCTGTGCTGTGCACTTCCTGTCCTGTCACCTTCATCTAAACCAAACAAAGCATTTTTTAGTAATGATAACAAAGTCTGCCACGGCAACAGAGTTTTATACGGGATTAGAACAATAGATAAGGACTGTCAGGCCCCTAAATTTGACCATTCTACAAGCAAGAAAGGGCAACTTCAAGCATAAATTTCTACCACAATTCATGTGTGAGAATCACTTTATGCATATCATTTTAGAGACCAATGAGAGTACTTAGATACAACATTATTGTATTGTTTGTATGCAGGTGTTAACAAATGTAGTTACGGCTGGTGGCTTGTTCTGGAATGAGCTTCCAGTAAAGCAGCAGTTGCTGTTTTATAACCGTGAAGGCTCTATAATGGATAGACAAACACATTAATTCAGTATTGAGGGCCACATGTTCTACCAGATGTGCAAAAAAAAAAAACAGAAAGTCCCACAAAACCAAGCTGAGACTACACACAGACAAGTGTGATCAGGACCTCGATGTGAAGACGGACACTGCTCCCATTAAGTTCATAAAGAAAGAAAAAAAACGCCCTGATGACCGCACTGCCAACATTTCCTAAAGCAAAACCAGAATCGCACAAGAACTTGGCAGCAATTAAGGAAACTGGAATGCTGTCGATTTTAATATCCCTTTCAGTTTTTACAAGAACAAATAAAAGGCTACAAATCTGTTCTCAAGTGCTTTATTTGCACTTAGAAAAATTAAAAAAGATTATTCAAGCTGGCAGCAGCGTCACTCTAGTGGAGCCCTTTGTGTCATTTTAACAATGAGCCCTTTTTTATAGTTCATTTAATAACTTTCCTTTTAAAAGGCTGTTATGAGCAAAGCTAAGTTGAGAAAGTTGCGTTCCAGGGTTGTACTGATTGTGAAACTCTGCACCAATAGCAGCGAAAGAAAGAAATCTTACACAGTTTTAAATTCTATATACAAACATGCTGCCAGCATTCAACAACTCCAGTCTCTGCCATTACTGAAGCTAAGCCAAAATATTGGTGCGACTGTACAATATCTGTATAATGTTCAATCATCGTGACTCCTCCTCCTGTGACAATGTGATTTTTAACTGGAAGAAATTCAATTGGACAAATCTTTAGTTCAAATATCAGTACACTTATGTAAATATCAATATAAATATACCGTGAGCCACGGTAAGACAGCAATTTTTTTATTTTTATTTTTTTTTAGGAAGGATTCAAAATAAATATGAGCAAGTGTACAAACATTTACAAAGAGCACTTTTCCCAAACATGACAGGCAGTTACAAAAGAAGAGTTTGTATTTTAGAAGACAAGCAGAACAGAAAACAAAACAGGAGACAAAATAAGAGAAGACTTGTATACCCCTGTCCCAACAGATGATGTAGCCGTACATGGAGGCCAGATAAGAGGAACTGCCTGAAGGCAAAGGGCTGTTTGTGTTATCTGTATCTAAACACAGCAACAGGCAGTGGAGCAGACAGCCAGGCAGACAGACAGATGACCTGCCAGACAGGACCACAGTCAGCTACACGGTTCACCATGTACAGCTTCAGCATCCGCTACCAGTGCTGGTGTCTATAGATATACCCTGTTGCTATACAGCCCTACACCGTGTCACTTTTAGACACGAACACTGACTTGACCTGTGGAGCAGGTCTCGTACAGTGACATAAAAGAGAGCCGTGATCGTGATGCAGAGCAGTTTTTGTGTATTATGAGGTCATGGCAGGTCACTCAGGGAAGCTGTGCAGGAGGTGGGAAGGTGTTTCTTTCAACTGCCATGTTTATATAAATATAAGAGGAAAGGGACGCGGGGGGAGGGAGGGGGGGAGAAGACACATGTTACAGGAATTCCTATGAACGAAATCGCTCTTCACTCAAACACATATTTTTTCCTTTTCTTATCGTTGAATATTTTTATCTTACAGTGGAAAAACAGTGCTGACAGTCAGACCTCTCATCAAGTCTGCTTGGTTCCCCTGTTGCCTTAAAATGACTTCCAGTATAAAACTAATCATTAGGTTTGCCGATTGTGAGACTTCAGTGTCAATATTATAATGTTTAGCCAGAAGCTACATAAATGCAGTGTTGAGACCTTGATTGTTTCCCCTTTAACCCCCCGGTGATTGTAATGACCCACAACTTTTTGGGGGTTTCTGTTATGTTTTTGTTTTTTTGCCTCACATGATGCCTCACATGATCAACAGTCACTTCCAAAGTGGGGGGACACCCACTATGGTTTTAATACCTGGCACTCTCCACCCTTTATCTCTAGAACTAAACAAGCCGCTTGGATGAGAGATGAAACATCTTCACAAACTTATGCTGGGCATACACTGTGCGATTTTTGGCCCATTTTGAGCCGATTTTTGAGTCGTGCGACCGTTTTGGTGATCGGCCCGATTTTGTCCTTCATCGTGCGTCGTGCATCGTGTAGTATACGTGGGGTAACGAGAAGCGATTGACACCTCACGACCAGATCACGATCATCAACCGATTGGTCGTGAGGGTGTCACAGTAGCTTCACACACTGCGCACGCGCAAACACATAAACATCGGCGAAAAAGACGGA
This sequence comes from Hemichromis elongatus, assembly GCA_015108515.1. Classification (NCBI taxonomy): domain Eukaryota; kingdom Metazoa; phylum Chordata; class Actinopteri; order Cichliformes; family Cichlidae; genus Hemichromis; species Hemichromis elongatus. Next base: position 19,548 of record VUQR01011816.1, read on the forward strand.
GTAGCATGGCAGTGTTGTGTTGTGCGTGTACGCACAGTGTGAGCACTCAGGTCGCATCAGAGAATCGGGCCGTATAGTGTGAGACCCTGCATCGTGACCTACGAACTTCTAACCCCTGCGAGTCAATCGTACAGTTTGAGCAGGAGCTGAATCGCACGACTGAAAAAAATCGCACAGTGTCTGCCCAGCATTAAACAAGTCCAGATGACTTCTTTTTTTTAAGTCCTTAAGCAGCTGGGGGAATGTTTGCAAAAGCACACTCAGGTGCAAACACTCACCAACTAACCCCAGAGTACGAGAGAAATTGAAAATCATTTACATAAA
>VUQR01011817.1:0-24662 GCA_015108515.1 Hemichromis elongatus
GACGTCCTCGCCGTATCTGGATCCATCAGGTCCTCCAGAAGCGTGAGCAGTTTGGTGAGTTTCACCACTTGCTCCAGGAGCTGCGTCTGGATGACGGCCGCTTTCAGCGGTACCACCGTCTGTCCCTCGCCCAGTTTGAGGAGCTGCTGTCCCGCGTAGGTCCAAGCATCGCCCGCCTAGACACCAACTACAGGCGCTCAATCCAACCTGCAGAGCGCCTGTCCATCTGTTTGTGGTTAGTTAAAGCGTTTAATACAGTAGTCCTTTATTGATATCTGTGCTAATATATGCTAAACTATCAGTTTATACACTGATAACATGGATGTGGTATGCTAACAGTGAATGCCGTCGGGGTTTACTGATAGCAAACTGTGGTATGGAGACGACTGTTGATAATATTTCTAGTGATACTCATAAAGTCCTGATTTAATTCGATTTATAAAGAATGAATGGCTTTGGCTGGACCCGCCCCTTTGACCTAGGTCAGAGCATCACCAGGCTCCTGATTGGTTGTCGTGGCGCAATTTGCCGCTCGAGTTGAGATTTTTCTAACTCGAGCGGTAGAGGCGATTCGCATAAATGCACAAAAATGCACCACACAAACTGCCGCGCGGATTTTCCATCGCATAAATCGCGCGAAATGACCGCACGAACCACGGTTTCGCGACGCAAATTCGCTTTTTAAAGATCGCGCATCTCCATTGACTTTACATGTAAATCTGCCGCTTTTGCCGCTGGTACCGCGTTCGGTGTGAATGCACCGTTAGGTTTCCAGGGTAAAACAGGTTGAAGCAGAAGTTACGTTGGCTTGCTGCTCCATCTTTTGGTACAGATTGGTACTACACCAAAGTGTGGCAAGGTCATAGTTCAACCTCAGAATTTCAGCTTAGCATATTGATTTTGTTTGCATTTGTGCTGGTTTAAAACTGAGTGTACCTTTGTATTATTCCAGAGTCCCCAGCACCAAACAGGAGGGTCATTGGTGACACCATAGTTATTCATAATGCCCAAGCTTCTGACAGCGCTGTCTATCAGTGTGAGGCCTCCAATAGACACGGAACCATTCTGTCCAATGCAAACATCATGATCATGAGTAAGTATGTCAGCGAGCCACAGTTTTATTAAATTCTGCTTCACCATCTGTGCTCTATGAAAATACCATCCATACAAAGTATTTGTGTCGCAGCGTACGTGAATACGGTTCAGACTTCCCTGTGAGACACAGCGAGATCGCTGAGTGATGTGTCAAGCTTGAGAGCTGGCGCTGATGCTGGCATATGCCCATAAAACAGTGAGGAGCCCAGGGAAGGAGAGCTGTCTGCAAGCTGTATGCTTTCATTCCGGCTAGCCGTTCTCCCTGTGGAGCAACAAGCCCTGTTCCCTACCATTTATATGCTAACAAGTCCCTTCTCAATTCCATACCAACTCCAGTGCCACAAGACAAACATGTGCTGCTTTACAAGAGCAGATTAAAAAAAAAGAAAAAATTCTGTCGCGCTGCTCAAATGTGGGGAGTTGCTTCACGGTGACACAGGAGTTAATAACGCTGGACAGTCTCTGAATGCTGAGTCCCACTCGCTGCCTTTGTAAACAATTAGTAGAGACAGAGCGTTTTAATGGGAGGCTTTGGCTCCAACTGATAAGGTGCACACACTCAGCTAACTCATTATTCCATTGTTTTCAGCTTTGATTTTATTCTCACATTTGCTCATTTCTGACAAGCTGACAGCTCAATCGTTTTTTTTACTTTCTTCTTTTTGTTCCCCTTTTTAAAAACACAACAAGCCAACAGTTAATGCACAGGTAAAGCAACACTGTTGTCACCTCATTTAACCTGCAGTTATCTGCATATTTCCATTCCCAGTTTATCAGTTTTTGAAACCTAATCTAGCTGTGTGGGGTTTTTTGTGTTTGTGGAAGCCATTTCTTCCACAGTGAAATAAATACATTGTGCTTTTCTGTCAGCGTTGGGCTGTTACGATGTTATGAGGAGATTCTCCTGTTTTTTGCAGCTCTCCAGCCCATGATTATAACAAGCGAGGGGGAGGAATACCCTGTTGTGGAGAGGAAGGGAGTGACGATGCACTGCAAGGTCTTCAGCTCTCCTCCTTCTACAATCACTTGGTAAGTGCAGCTTTTTTTCCACCAGCAGAGAGCAGTAGATCTCAGCTGGTCGATGCATGCACGAGCTGTTTCAGTACCCAAGACCTGCTATTTCTTCAAATCACGCTGAAGTGGCCCTGTCACTCAGCTCTGATGTTCTGTTTTTATTGCTTCACTGCTGCCACAGTGTCGTAGTGTAGGCCACCTGTATTTGTATTTATTTTTCTCCCCTGTCACACCTTAACTTTAGCATCCTGTGGGTGTTTTGTTTTTGTTTTTTTTTCTACATGTTCTCCAGGAGCAAAGACGACTCCCCCGAATCTGTTCATGGACCCAGGTTTACGGTTCATGAAAACGGGTCACTGAAGATCTACAATGTGGAGAGGGGTGACACAGGACAGTACACGTGTTTGGCCAAAAACACAGAAGGATCATCTGCTATCAATGCCATGCTTTATGTAAAAGGTAAACAGTTTTAGTCATTTAAAAGAAATGTATTCAGTCTCACACGGGCGTCAAAAGTAAGTAACTTGGTCCTTTCCTGTGGAAGATCCCACTCGAATAGTAGTGGCCCCGGAGGACCAGCGGATCCTAATAGGTACCGCGGCCCAGCTCTCATGCCTGGCGGAGTTCGACAAGTCCTTCGCCAATGACTTTGAGCTCCTGTGGGAAAAAGATGATATGGAGATAGCCCTCAACTACACTGAGAATTCAAGGTAGAATTTTTTTTAATTTATTTAGTGAAACAGCACTGCAGACCTAATCCCAGCTGAAAAGCCCTTTTCCTTTGGTAAATCAATACCCCGTCTCCATGTTTCCACCGACAGATACTTTGTGGAGAACGGTGTTTTTCGCATCGTCAACGTGAGCCACAGCGACCAGGGTGTGTACACATGTGTGGCAAAAACTCCAGTGGACCAAGACGTGGCCTCAGCCCTGCTCATGGTGTTAGGTGAGCTTAGGTGTGAGCGCTGTCTCTGCTTCGGGGGTCAAAGGTTCAGAGCCCCCCGATGCTACATTAATGCGCAGCAAATTCGAGAAGGCCACAAAATGTCAGGAAGCCAAGAGCGGAGCATGAAGGTGCAGACCGTGGCTTTGTTAGCGCAGCTTCTTTGGAGATGCTGTCGACATGTTAAAGTGTAAAGAAAACGGTGACGGGCAGCACAGCGATGCAGCTCGTTTCACATCCTCTGACTCCCGGGACCGATTGAACGTTTGCTCCCCTGGTCTTTTTCTTGCTGCAGAGATTTTGTGCGCTCGTGACTTTTTTTTGTTTGTTTTTCTTTCTAAAAGCTGTTCCGTTACGATGATTTTCAGATGTCCCCGATGCGCCGGAGAACTTGGAACTGTGTAACCGCAAGGGCAGAACTGTGGACCTGGACTGGGTCCCCGGGGACGATCACAACAGCACCATCACAGGTAGAAAAGAGCATCCACGTGTGCAGGTGTCAGGACATACAGTGCAGAGTGAATCATTGCAACTCGCAGTGAATGCCATTAATATGACAGACGCATTCCTGAGCAGCATCCTGCATGTAAACAGATTTGTTTGATACCATCTTGTACAATATGAATCCATTATTGGTTCATCCGAGCATGAATCATGATTAGTCTCCCTGAGGAATGTACAAGCCCAGAGCAGGGTTTGAGGAGTTTTCTGCACAGCTGGTGGTAAGATAAGTAATCCTTTGGCAGGATTCATAGCGGTGAGGGAGCCCTCTGATTGTCTCTATGCCTGTCAACAGAGTTTATTATCGAGTACGAGGAGAGCCAGTGGGAGCCCAACAACTGGAAGGAGCTGCTCCGAGTACCTGGGAACCGCAACTTGGCTGAGCTCAAGCTCAACGGCAATGTCGACTATCGCTTCCGAGTGTCCGCCGTGAATGGTGTGGGAACCGGGCGTCCTAGCGAGACATCAGAGAGATACAAAACTCCTCCAGAAGGTCTGAGTTGCTCCTTTCACCACTCGGTGTACCATTTGTTTGGGTCTTTCACCCACTTGAGCTTCCAACGCTGCTGCTCTGTGAACTTTAAAACACTCAGACCTGCTACATAATTGATTCCATTCTTGTTGAAACTCTGCTTTCTCGTGTGCCTCTTTCACTGGCGATTTCTTCCACTAACAATGCTGACAAAATCTATATTCCTTTTCCTTCACAGCCCCTGACAGAAACCCTGAAAATATCAGAATCGAAGGTCATTTGCCACATGAAATGAATATCAAATGGGAGGTAAGAAATAGCCTTCGGTCTTTTTTATTATCTTCTCTGTGCAAATTCTGCGATGTGGCCTACCTTTACATAGCAGGTTATTCCCATCGTTATAGTTTTGAGCAGTCAAAGAACTTCTGAGAATAGAGATAAAGTTTTATCAATGTTTCATAGGCTACTGCCAATAGGAATTAAAGAAATAGAAATGGCCCGTTTATGATATTTCACTCTAGAGATCTTTAAAGAAATCCTTTTCTGGAGTCTCCATGAATGAGTTCCTCATTCAAGGCTGCTCCCTGTCTTTGATTAGAAAGAGAAAGGAAAGTTATGAAGATAAAAATTTTCTTTTTAACGCTCACAGTCATATATTGGCCTTTATTGTAGAAAGATGAATCTCTCCTTCACTTATTATCCGGTTGCCCCGTCATGGTAATGTAGCCCCTGAATTCTGGATTCATGAGCTCTCCTACTGTTAATGATTTGCTTTTGTGGATAATGGTATCTCATTCTATTTCTCACGGTCTGACTTCTGTGACGAGATGAATCTTTTCATCTATAAAGTCTCAGCAAGCACTATATCAAAGAAAAGCCTTGCTGCTAGACCAGGTCAATTGTTCCATTGTTTTATTAGATGGTGGGATAAAACATTTCCCAGCAATGTTCACTGGACAAGTCATTGTTTCCCTTATAGAAGGACTGACAGAGAGGTGAAATATAACAAGTATCTTACGCAACTGTGGAAGTCTCAGTGAAACCAACTCCATTCTTTCTTTTCCTGCCACGATACAGCCTCTGTTACCCATTGAGCACAACGGTCCCGGCTTGGAGTACATGGTGAGTTACAGACGACAAGATGTGGAAGATGACTGGAAGGAACACACAGTGAAGAGACACTCTTTCGTGGTGAGGAACACCCCAACGTTTGTTCCCTACGAAATAAAGATCCAAGCCAAGAATCATCAGGGCTGGGGACCTTTACCCAAGTTAGTGACTGGCTATTCAGGAGAGGACTGTGAGTATAAGTTTATTTAAAGTTGCATTTTAGCATTTTTTTTTTTTTTGTATTCACAATGACAATATGTTATGGGAAAGGGGAGTTTGAAGTTACAATCCTAGCTAGCTAATAAACATGGCTAACAAAAATAATGGCTAAAAAGGGAAGTTGGGAAAGATGAGCTAGCTTTAGCTGCAGTTTGTTCTGCTACATGTTAAAATAAAATGTTTGGCCTTAGAACATTTAAACATTTTCTTTTTCTTTTTTTCTTGACCTTTGGCAAGGCCACTTTTTTGGCCTTGCTAACTGCTAAATGTTTAAAGAAATGTTTGCTAGGTTTGCTAGCCGCTTAACCAGATCTATATCCATTGAATGCATTTCTTAAATCGTGAGGTTATTTTGAGTGGCTTTACTCTTGAAATAAGAGAAAAATAATCTTATTCATATTCTGGAATTTCTACTAAACCATTGTCATACGCTGTGACTGAAAGCTCAGGATGAGCTGAAATATCTTACTAAAAAAAACATTAGACGTATTTTCCTAAAATTAGCTTAATTTACTTGTGCAGACCTTGCTTGTTAAGAAAACAAGCATGGTTTCTTTTTAGACAGAAAAAAAGAAAAAATGTCCATAAACAAAGGTTTTTTTACTTTCAGTGTAGCTATCAGAAGAAAGCATCATGTACCAGACTTCTTACTGTTTTACTTTTGTTTAGCTTTCTTTTGGATTTGTCCTCAGGAGGTCACCTCAGGTCATGACACTTTCTCACTGCTGTGTCCTGAGTAAAATGGGATTTTAGGAAATGTAGCACTTGTTTTTGTTTTTGTTGTGTTGTGGGTTTTTTTTCTGTGACTCCAGGTAGAGTTCCCTCCTTGTAGGTATTCCAGTAAATCAGTGATCCCTACATTTAGGGAGTAGTACTTTTGTATTTTCGTCTTGTTTGGGTTTTTTTTTTCTTGCCCCAATACTCTATTTTTTGCAGCTTATTGTAGATTCTAATGTGTGTTTGCCTTTGCAGTTCCCTCTGCTGCACCTGATGATGTGGCTGTGGAGGTGATGAACAGCTCTGTGGTCAAGGTTAGCTGGACACGAGTACACAAGGACAAGTTACATGGACATCTGGGAGGCTACAGGGTAATACCTCAAAACCAGACCTTTGCTTTTAGACACAGTTTAAAAGGAATGGCACTGACCTTGCTCTAAACATTTGCTTCTTTCACCTCACTCTGTCTCCTTTACTGGTGTCCAGCTCAATGTTTTCTTCATTGCAGTAGGAGAAAAATATTACATTAACTCAAGTCAGCATTCTCTTACACATGTACATGTGATGTTCAAAGTTTGATGTCTTGTAGGCACTGCTGAGGATGTCTCTCTGTGTGCCTCCTTCCTGATGTAGATAAGTTGGTGGCGTCTGCGCAGTCTGGTGGACTCAAAGAAAAGCCACGGAGACAAACACACGCTGACAGTCCCCGGGGATAAGAACCACACCACGGTACCAAGTCTGACGCCCTTCTCCGAGTACAGCCTCATTGTCATGACCTTCAACGGGCGGGGCAACGGCCCAGGCAGTCATCCCGTCAACTTCAAAACCCCAGAGGGAGGTAAGATTGTGGAAAAACAGCATGGAGTGTATTGATTCACAACTACTGAAGGGAAAATCTAATAATAGCCAAGTAAACTGGGTTGCAGAATTTGACTGCTTGCTCTGTGTGTGTGTGTTTTGCCTTTGCAGTCCCAGACAAAAATCCTGTTTTCAGGGTCACAGATGTACTGAGTCACAACGTCTCTCTGGCCTGGGCCCCGCCGTTGGAGCCTAATGGGATTCTCATCAGCTACCTCCTTAAGTACCAGCTCAGTACGTATCCCTATTCCTCATCCTTACACTTAATCAACACACATATAATGGTGATGTTTGTGTATTGCTGTGCGAAGATGTGTTTTTCACCTTGTGTTTAATAGAGTTTAACCTCACTGCATGTACTGCACTGCAGACAAGTATGTGCAGTACTTGAATAGTTTCTTGGGAAAAGGAAGAAAGTGGTAATTGTCTAACCCATGATCCTTTGCACAGACGGAAGAATCACTGCTCTGCTCTAATAAGGCTGGGGTCAGAGTGCGTGTATAGGAACCGTGTCAGGGTGGTATCTACTGGCCTGTGTCACGATCGTGGCTCAGCTAGTGCTGACCAAGGCCTCTGAGTCACAGTCTGTTAAGGTCCAGCTTTACTGACCCCATCCTGTCTGCAGGAAACGTCCTCAGCGTAGCTCGCTGTCCCAGGGGACATCATCCCTGAACACATCCCACGTGTGCACACACTGTGCTGTCCTTAAATAAAAGTCATAACGAAGCTAATGACTAACTTCCAACAACGTCTTAGTGCCGCATTTCCCGGCTAATTGAGTTTGATTTGGCAGCAGCACAAAAAAAAGGGCCCGGCGTCACGCAGTATTTCAGGAGAGGACGTTTTCATTGTGCCACAGCAATAAAGCTGATGGACTCTTTGAAGTGTGACTTTTTTTTTTTTTTTGAAGTCCCCTTGAAGGAAGTCATGTGCGAAATGTTGAGGATAATGCAGCCAGCTGTCAGTGCATCATCGGTGACACAAGTGGAATCTCAAACTACAGCGCAGCTGTTTGAAGACTATGCCCATCTTCACAGCAGCCTTTAATAGCTTCACATTTCACCGGTTTCACAAGAGGCCCCGTTGTAACACACTGTTTAACGCAAGCCGGATCAACACTGGGTTTAAAACACTTAAACTAACCTGCTTTGAAATGGCACGTTTTCAGGATGAATCGTTTCGATGGTGATATCGGCTCGTTAGATCAGTGACTTTATCAGTAACTCGTGCCGTTCCCCTTCAGAGGGAGTGTAACCAAAATTTGCAAATGTACCTTTAATGTTTCACGTGTACGTAATCAGAAAGTTGCTGATATGAAAAGAGGAGAGCCTGAAGGATACACTCACTGAATGTGTGTGTGTGTGATCCCCTCCTCCCCTGCTCACAGATTGGACAGCTGCCACTCTAGGGGAAAAACTGATAACAATTTTTTGTTAAAATACTCAAATCTGTTAAAACTGCACAGCCAAACAACCTCAAACTCTGCTCTGCACTTACTCGGATGCACTGCAGCACCACTGGCAAATTTGAAATGGAAAAAATAAAGTGTCGATAGGGGAAAAACATGAGATCTAGTTGTGCGGGACACACACCAGCGGATGTGGAAATCCCAAACATTTTTCCTCTACCTGCAGTCAGATACCAGTAACAAGTTTTTATCAAGTTCTTTTCTGAATCACTTAAAGCTTGTATGAATGTAAAGACTGAGTAAAGTCCCCCTCATAACTCGAGCGGGTGGCATATAGTCACATTGCCTTAAAGAGCTATTAACCCACGCTAAAGCCTGGGGCGTCATATGTCAGTACAGGCTAAACAACCCGCCTGACTGTCTCTCAGGGAGCTTGACAAGGCAAAGATGAGATTGTCATAAAGGTACCGATGAGGGCTCATACTCAACCTATTTTGTCATACTGAAGTCTTTAATCCTGAGTACACAGAGCATTTCACTGTTATGCACTGAAAATCCACTCAAGTCTTCATAAAATTTCCACTTTATTTGCAATTATATGTGATGCAGATTGAGATGGGCACATATTTTTGAGCACTGAAAACCGTTCCAGTGAAGTTTGCGCTGCGTTGAGCTGCTATATCGACACAAGTGGGAGTTAAAAATGACCTTGGCTATAATACAGTCTGTTTTTCTCCCATTTGAGCTAAACTCAAACTTGCCATCAGGTCACATTTCAGTGCTGGAGAGTCTTGGTTTGCTTCACGCTCCTCAAGGCCAACTGCGCTTGGCCTGCTAGGCTGAGGAATATTTGGAAATATTGTTGTTTGTCATTAGTGAAAGCGCCAAAGTCTGAAGCATTCAGCCAGTTCACTCCATAAGATCACGCGGACCAGCTGTCAGGCCCGAGTTTTGCCGTAAAAGTGAGAAAGTAATGCCTCCACAGGGTGGAAACATGATGCTTGTGGTCTCTTTTTTTTGGTACCAGACATGATTGCATAATATACTAAAAATCGAGTGGTTTTGTCCCTAGAAATAAAAATGAGCAAAACAAAACAAATCAGGATGTCTGATAACAGCGGGTGGCATCCAAGGCAAATAAGAGAAGCAGACCAATACATTCTTGTCATTGTTTCTGTTGCCTCCTACCAGAGAGACGTGGCACCTCTTTCACAGCAAAGGTCACCTCAACACCTGCTGTGTTTGTTTTTGTCACAAAGAACATAAATGCCACCTCCCTACCTCCTGGGCTGCTTTACGTAGTGAAAAGTGAGAGCCCATCACAATGTAGGCAGAGAGCACACACCGAAAACTCAAACCAATTGTCGTCATAAATTAGCGGAGCACAATTTCCTTTTTTGTTTTGTTTTTGGGTTTTTTTGTTTATGGAGATAATGTTTTATAGAGGGATTAATCCTGAAAAAGCAAAGAACGAGTTGCATCTTTTTTATAAACCCAAACAGGAAATGTGCAAGCCAAAATGACAAGTGACATTTTCTTTTCTTTACTTTTCTGTATTTTCTTTTTTTTTGGCAGAGCTGAAATGTCCCGTGATTGTCAGTTGGAAGTATTTTGAAAGGCCACTAGAGAGTTTCCCAAAAACAAGGCACAGTCAAACATTTCACTGTGTGTCAAAATGCTGGAGTCATTCAGTCAAATGTAAAATAAACATAAAAAAAACTGAAGTTTACTGGCACAAAAAGACATTGGGTACGAGAGAGCAGACTATGGGATAAGAGGGTAACGACGTTATGATATGAATCGTGCCAAAATGAAAGAAAACTATCATGACCAGAATTATTTTTAATACAGACAATATATTTTTGAAACAGCTGTAAAAATTGTATTTGTGCTTCTGAAATAAGAGAAACCTGATGTGGTGGCTTAGATGCGTGTTCATGTGGTCACATCAGTAGATCAGAAAGAGTTAAACAAATGTGTTGTCACCGAGACACAAACTTCTTTAAGTTTGATCAGGTTGTATACAGCGTGCACGACTACTTTCAGCAGAACTAATTGCTGACACTATTTGGAGACAGTGGAAAACAATGTGGGAGAGCAGTACTAATATGAAGTCTGCAGACTGTCAAGTCAAAGCACAACAAACTAGGTGAGGAATATGAGCTGTGTTTTCAAGGGGCTGAAAATCTGCAAAGCAAGTTTTCCAACTATGACATCTGTATTGAATACGAAGATTGTGCATAGTTACACTGTATGATCCTTACAGCGTATGAATTTTAAATGAGCAAGAAAATTCGATTGCGACCACAAGCTGTGTATTAAAGGTGGATGAACCAGATGTAATGAGGAGTGGTGGGTTTGACTGAAGCTGCTCACAGGAAGAAGGCGCTGTGTTCTGGATCATTGGAGAACATGAAGAATTTACAGCTAGTTGCTAGTCTGTACTGACCTTTGTACATCTGTGATGCCGTGCTGCATTCCTGAGTACAAAGCGTGGATGGCTACGGCATGTTTTTTTTTTTTTTACCTTAAACCTGCAAAGTGCTCCTGGTAATTGGGTCGGATTGAGGTCAGATCACGTTCACATTATAAACAAACCGCACCGAGGCCGCCTCATCTAAAGGGATGAACCACACCAAGGTGCAAAACGAACCAGAATCCAATTTAAACGAACTGAACACCACAGGTGTGAAAACGCCCTGAAGTGACCCCCACAGGAGAGTGCAGCGTCTTGGTTTCTCGTCGAGAATATCCACAAGATCATCAGCATAAGACGCAGCAATGTGAGGCTTCATAACAGGTCTTCTCTAACCAGTGGGGGAAACCACAGTGGCTAAGTCTGTATTTTATATAGAGACAAACCTGTCATTTTCACTGCACATAATCAGTGTAACTATAAGAGTTTATCCCTTGTTGTTCCTTTGCCTTCCGACTCGGTGACTCTGAAAAATACTTACATTTACATATTTGGGTTTTTTTTTCCTTGCCACTTTTTACTTCTAGTCAATGACACAGACGAAGTGGGACCGCTGCAGACAGTAAACATCAGCAAACCTGAGACCACCAAGTGGGTCCTGCACGACTTGGAGCCTTTGAGTAAATACAGGTTCTACCTGTGCGCCTGTACCACGGTGGGCTGCGGGCCTGACGTCAGCGAAGAGTACACCACCACCCTGAAAACAAGTGAGTGATTGAAGGTCCGGGAAGTCGAGCCGATCGGGCTTTGTGTGTCCGGATGAGCTTGTGTGGGCGTGTGGCTGGCAGAGCGGGGGGGAACAACGGCGATGCGGACAAGCTCTGAGGAGCGCCATTTGCTCGGGTGAATCGAGGCTAAGCAAAGCAGGTGACAGGGTCATTTTACCATTTCAAAGTGGCATTGAACTAGTGCAACATGATCTAAGCCTGAGCAGCCAAGCTTTTCATATCTCCATGTAAGTAATTTTTGTGGATAAACAATTTCATATGGCTGCAGTGGAGGTTTTCATTTGTCACTGTCATGAGAGAGCAAGTGCTTATTGATTGGACAGAGAGCGTGAGCTATGAAACAATCAGCTGAGAAAGAAAATTGCTTTGAGCAGGAAGGAAACTGAAGCTTTTATTACCAAATTGTGTAATCATGAAAGAGTTGCCGGGTAAGTCATCATAATAAGCCAGCTTGTAACATGTAATCTTTGCCTTTTAATTACATATCATTAGTCGAGGTCCACACGCCATACTTCATCTGGCTCAAACTCAAGCCGAGCTCCTGTGATTGCGGTCGGTGGTCGAATGATTGAAGCGGGAAGCTTTCTGCGAGTGTCACTAAACGCGCTGTAGTCATAATAAATAAGCAGGTGGCTCTTTCAGTACAAATGCACAAGAAGATGAATGTAGTATGTCACTCAGGCTGTGTTATGTAAAAGCAGAACTCTCAACTTTGAAGTGCAGCACAGGTGCTTAATATGCAAGCGATTACTTATTGTTTACTGTAAAAATCCTCACAATCACAGAAAGAAACTTAATTGGCTCTTAGGGGTTGTTTGTTTGCATGGTGGGGGGAAAAAAAAAGCCGGAGAAATGATTACAGGAAGAATGGCTCATTTTATATGTATTGAGTTGCAATTTTGTCAGGCTATTACATGCGTGCGGGGGAGGGGTTCAAGGTCTGCGCATGAAAGCTATTTGTGGTAACACCTCCATCACTGTGTGTGTGTGTGTGAGAGGTTTGTCTTAATGGTCCTCTGCTTGCTTTCACATATGCCACTAAAATAGTGCATTTCTTTGAGGTGTCGCTTTGATCATGCAGTGTGTTATACATGTGTCTGTGAATGTGGACGTCTGCTTAGCCATGCAATGCTTGTCCCTTCTGTCTTTTTCTTTCTTTCTTTTCTTTTCTGCAGCTTCCATTTTGGCTCCTGCTGTTGGCCTCAGTATGTAGATCTGTTTATGCAGCAACTGTGGCATGTCATATGTACACATGCAGAGAGCAAACTGCTCTAATAGTGATAGAATAACTTCTATGTTAGTATGACATGCTCGACGTTTTGTTTTTAGTAGAGCTTGCTTGCATGCTTTTAGATTTAGAAATATGGATGTGTGTAGGTGCTGTAGGTCTGAATAAGTCACGGGGACTTGACTGTCAAACATTTGGACACCTTTTATTTGTCCTATGCAGAATTTAGCAGCCCTAAACACTCAGCCTCTCTGCACATAATTGACCTTGTCTGCTGTTTGCCCTTGCCATCAGCAGAGAGCACTCCGATGCCTCCTTTCATTAGAAAAACGTCAACTTCTTCTTAGATAAAGTTTTGCGGCTTCCTCTCTAATAACAATTGGTAATGAGTAACCTAATTATAAATTCATATTAATCTTGGCTCATTAGTGGCTGTAAACGAATATTGACTTTTCTCCTAGCAACGGCAGGCTCGGTGCAACAAGCTGGGGTAATAAATGACGCCTTGAGAGCCAAACGCAGTAAGAGCATCAGACACGCCGCAGGCTCGTCCCTTTTTCTTTTTTTCTTGGATTGCAGTCAAATTAAAAGGCACATCTTAGAAGTGTGAAATACAGTTTTGAAACTCTAGATCGTGTTTTACTGTAGATTACATAGTCACTAATTTTAGAGTGTACTTAACAACAGCATGGAAGCTAACGGTAGATAATAGCACCACAAGCCCTTACCCCAATTGATAACCACGAGGTCTGTCTTTTCTTTTCAGGCAAGCCAGCTTCCCCCTCACCTCCAAGCACTCCAAAGTCCCCTGTGACCAAACCCACTCGTTCCACCATAGGTAGAGACGCAGCACTTTCTGACACAGCACAGCCTTAACCGTACATCACTGACAGCCACGGCTAAGGAATAAATGCGGAGGAATATTGACGATTATAATGTGATAGCATCTTCAGGCATTTTTCTCAGCTAGTTTATGGTGTAAAGCACCAGCTGTAAGCTGGGCTTTCATCTCTCTGCTACACCACCGGGAAATCTAGCATGCTAGATCTATATCCCGATCCCACAGTGTGGCAGTGGAGTGCAGTCACTTGAACAGGACAAATATGTCTAATTGTAAGTGATTGATTTGTTGGGCCCCATTCAGCCCTGTGCGTGGCAGTGTATTGACCCGGCAGTCACCTGACATTTCCATGTAATCTTCAACTGGGTAAACAGCAACACAGCTCTGGGACAAGAACAGGTCCGGGGACGGAGAGAAAGCAGCGAGGAGAAACTTCCTCCTGAGCCATGCGGAGAAGTATGAGCTCATACTGGGAGGGTGATATTTACAGGACACTGAGATAAGTGGATAAGTGGAAGCTGTTGAAAGCTCCTGTATCAGAATATTTTCTGGTCTGTCGTTATTTTTTTTTTTAAAAAGAAGAAAAAAAAGCTTCCTGACTTTGAAGGGGTATCTTCCAGGGCATTCGTTCCCTGCTGGGTGAGCAGCTGCTTTCTGCAGAAGGTAATAGCGAACTGAGGAACATGGTGACAAAACACAGCAGCAAGCCTCTGGATGTTTTTACCTCAGATCGTCTACGTCAGTCGAAGCCATCGCACGCTTCCAGGGACTAGAATTGCCATAGCTGGTGACTAATCCATCAACATTAGTCGGCGAGTGTCATTTGCAGTGGTTGGGATGGACAGTCTAGACACAGGTGTTCTTGTGAACTGAATTATCACGTGAGCAAATAAAGCACCTGAGCTGGAGGCACAGATGAAGATTTGCATGTTTGCTGTGGTGAAATGAAGTGGATTGTGCTTTGTTGACTAGCTTAGACAGCTGCTGTCAAAGCGGACGTTTCCCATACTAATCGTGCTCATCAATTATAAAATTACTACCCCCCCTTTTTTTTCTCTGTTTGAGGATAAGAAGGATAAAATCACCTTGATAGGTATGTGTGGGGTAGATGAAGCTAGAACACACAAAATGTTAATTTTTCACATAAGTTTTATTCAAAGGTGTCATTTCAAGGAGCTTTATGTTGCGATATTATAGAACGAACCCCAATGATCCTCAATGTGCATACACTTGGTGACTGTGGAGAGGGAGAATAACAGGAAGTGCAATAAAAACGGGATTTTTAAGCTAATTACTAATCTGAAAAATGTGTGAATTGATTAAATTAAATTAAACAATGAAATATTTTTCTCAGTCAACATTAAAGCTGAAAAGGTTTTTGTGATTGTTGATTTTCTAATAATTTGCACTTTAAGTTAAATTACCTAGAAAAATGCCCAACCTTGTCTGGCTGCAGATGAAGATTTGCATGTTTTTGTTTGTTCATTTTCCCATTTGATGAAATACAGAAAGGCAATGAAACGTGTTTGGGCAAAAACAGTTTTAACACTTCCAGGGATGTAAAAAATAACCATAATAGGTCAGAGGAAAAAAGGTGGCTTATGAACATGTTGTAAGGAAAACTTGACTTCATTCCATGGTTTCATTCATTTCTGCTTGTGTGAAACGTCCATCATGCAGCAGTCTTAGGTGTTAAATCTCTCTTCAGGTTTTAGCAGATTGCCATTCCGCTTTGCAGGCTCCACCTGTGGTTTCATTTCCCTATCCACAGTACTCGTGCTCTGTTGTGAGAGTGACCCAACGTCCCCTTCTGTCAGACGTAATTGATGCCTCCTTACAATAGTGTTAGGAAGGAGCACGCTTGCCTCTTCCTTAGAAAGCATCCTTTATCCTGTAAACACACAAGATTGCTAACACTTTGATCTGCTTTGTCCTCCACTAACCCTTCTCTGCCATTTCTCCATTTCTTTCCTTCATCTCGTCTCACCCCCCCCCCGTCAGTCCCGACCCTGTTTAATGTTAGCTCTGCTGTTAGCGACAGCTCTGCAAATATCAGCTGGAGATCTGGAGGAGGGCACGCAGAGTTTTATATCACATATATGAACAACCGTAAGCTCAGTCTCTGTTGGTTTCTGAGTAGAGTAGAATGAGATAGTAGGTGAAACATCTGCATCTTTATGTCTTTACACGCTGTTGATCATTCACCTCTCTGCACAGGTGAGGGTCACTGGAAGATATCAGAGGCCTTAAA
The DNA here is from genome assembly GCA_015108515.1 of Hemichromis elongatus. Lineage (NCBI taxonomy): Eukaryota > Metazoa > Chordata > Actinopteri > Cichliformes > Cichlidae > Hemichromis > Hemichromis elongatus. Next base: position 15,862 of record VUQR01011817.1, read on the forward strand.
CACCTCTAAGACTTTCCACATCATTGACGGCCTTGAACCTGAGACTGAGTACACTGTGCGCCTTATTCCTAACAGCCGGGGTTATAATTCTAGTATATTTGAAGATGTTATCACTACGGGTCCAACAGGTGAGGAAGAGGGGGGGGGAGGGGGGCTTAAAGTATAACAGAAAAAAAGCAGAACTAATTTACCTCCCGTTCAAAAAATAAAAAGAACAGGTGCAACCGGTGTGTCCTTGAGCGGTGACTCAGGCTGTGATGTGTGGTCCTTTACGGTGTCACGAGGATTTAATTTGGCTCACTAAGAAGGAATTACATTTGTACAGCGTTCCTTACTTGATTAATTAGACAAGCAGGATTAGCTGTTTAATATTAATATTGGAGCGTTTCCATCAGCGGCGCGCCCTGCCACCTTCTGCCTTTGCATCAGATAGGCTCCGTCGATGTAAACATTCAATCAAGTGTCCTGATGAAAAGGCCAAGGCGAGTCAAAGTCACCCAATATTGTTCTCCTCAGGTCTGGCCAGCATTCACGGAGGAATATCTACCAAGGGCTGGTTTATCGGGCTGATGTGTGCCATTGCTCTCCTCACACTCATTGTGTTGATCGCCTGCTTTGTCAACAGAAATAAAGGAGGGAAGTATTCCGGTAGGTCCTCACTTTACAAGCACACACGCTCATCACATTGCTTGAATACTAATTGCTGCTCAGAGCATCATTATAGTTCCATTTTGTTGTTTGTTGACATGAAAAAAATGATCAATCGTCCCAGAAGCCATTACTGGAATATGTATGATGATAGTTTTCCCCTTTTTTTTTTGTTTCCCCAGCCATTATAATGCAAATTTATACATAAAATAGGCTGCTGCATTGAGAGGAAAATAAGCAGTCGTACTGTATGACCAGCATTTGAATTTTGCATTATTTTTCCAGCCAACAATCTAAACAAAGTGCAGAGCCCACAGCGAGACAAAATGCAAATGCTGCACAGTGAACAGTGACAGAAGCTCTGTGGTATCTCAGCACTAGTCCTCCTACTGGGGACACGAGAGTCCTTATCAGCTTTATTATTCACGGCTAATGGCCTTCAGGTTTGTCGTCTGGCCAGCGATCGTTTCACTCGTCAGCAGAAATAAAGAGCGAGATGCAGCTCTGTCCTTTGTTTCCTCATTAAGTTCTCATTAGCGACAACCTTTTCTTCATTTGCCTGAGCCATGTGCCTTTTTTTTTTCCCTTTTTTCCTTTACTAAGGAAACATTTTAGATTTTAAAACACAAACCAAAGCTTCATTTTTCCTCTGTAAAGACAAAAAAGACCCCCTCCCAAAAAAATATATATATAAAAGCTAAATTTTTGTAAGCTTGTCTAAAGCATTGATCATTCGTTCAGTAGGTGTGGGGAATTAGGGACTGACACTCAAACTTATTCAGATAGTGTTAACTGATCTTCACTGGCACTCATCTCTTGAGGAAATCGCTGATATCTCCTCTTTATTTTGTGAGCAGTAAAGGAAAAAGAAGACCTTCACCCAGACGTGGAGTCTCAGGGCATGAATGACGACACATTCTGCGAATACAGGTAAGCGTCGTCCTCAGAGAGCCGTTTCACCACCTCGCTGCAATTCACGCGCAACTGCCAGCGGATTTCTCCTGCGTTAGCGGTCTTATCCATCGTCTCCTCTCAGTAATTTTTTTTTTTTTTTTGCATTTCCCCTCTCACTGAAAAGCCACCCCAGCATGCGTGAGGTTCCCGTGGAGCCTCACACTTCTTCAGCTGAAGAAATTTGATGGACTGAGTAACTGGAAAGTATGCGGTAAACAGCAGTAAGCAGTAAGAGTAGTAGCATCCCTCCATAAGAGATCGTGATGGTAGATACGGTGTTGTGTTGGTGTGTTGTGACAGATTGCATCATAAAGGGCGCCACGGCACCGTTCACCAGTTGCCATTTTCTGTCCGGATGGAGTTAAACGCGAGCTGCCCGGCACACAGCAGGACACTAAAACCAATCAGTGTAATTGAAATCAGCTCATCTCCGGGGCAGTAATATCAGGGCACGTTTCATTAATCCTTTAGTGGTCCAATTCATAACAGTCTAACACAGTATGAGTCCCAGTGTAATTCTCCAATCAGTGGCATCTGCACAACACAACAAATGTTGATATGATGAAGTCAAAAGTGGCTCGGTGTGACAGCGTTTAGACTTCAGGAGCTAGGTGGCCCGGCTTCGCACAAAAGCTGCAGTGTTTTTAAACTACTGATTGACTTAACTAGTCCAAAGAATATATTAAACTTAAAGAAAGCAGAAGTGTGCTAGCTTGATTTCTTAGATGAGAAGATTAATACAACAATTTGTAGTGAAAATGAAAAAAAAAAAAAGTTAGCTTAGCACAGAGTCTGAGCCAAAGCTGAAGCAGCTACTGCTCAGCTAAATTAAGTGCTAGTTAACCTTCAACCTCACAGTGACCACAAGACTACAGGCAGGAAATAATGAGGTCAGTAACCACAATATATAATCTCAGATGTGGGCGAGTGTTAATAATGAGATATTAATTTATTTCATTACGGAAAGATGGTCACCTCAGACACATCGGTGCTGAACAGCAGGTTAAATGGAACGGGCACAAGTGATTTTTAAAAAAACATTAACCCAACAAAACAACACTCTGTACTTTATAAGTGAAGGAAACAAGAGCGCACATGATACAGGTAGAAACATTTGGTGGTTTGTGATAAATGTATTTTTAGAGTGCGGTGGCGTCCCTGGTGGTCAGACGCTGAAAGCAGCTGAGTGGCCCAGAGAGAGTCTTACAGATGAACAGAAACATGTCTGTCACATCTTTGAGATCACCCAACTTTTTCATGGAAGGTGCAATGATGAAGACTATAAATAATAAAGTAAAGAGAAGAACATGCAAGGTTGAGCATGCCTATAAGCAACGCCACTATGTGGACAATTATTTAGGAGTTCCATCTAAATAAATGGAGAAAGAGCCACAACTTGATTGATGAAGTGAATCTATCCTGGATCCTTTCAGTGATCAAAAACAGACTAGGATGATAGAGTAAATCTCCCTGGCACCACTGAGCTGTACTTCAGCTGAGCGTCTGCAACAGTGTGGCAGCATGATTCTAATGTTTCCCAGTTTGGCTGTTGATTGGCTCTTTGATGGCGGAGGCATCTTAGAATACTCGCATTGATTTCTACTCAACAGCCACCGAGTGCCAAGTCGGCTCTCTGCTATAAATCACGTCGCTGTAATCGAGGACAGACAGAAAATGGCCCAAACCAAAGTTTCAAGTGTTTAATAAGGTGGCTGCTGTTCACTTTTGCTGAGCTCAAAGTAATCACTTTTTGTTTCATCTTAAGATCTATATTGATTGAGCATATCTATTATTTTCTGCCCTCACAAATCATCCACATCCTTTGATAAATTTAATGGCTTCTTCATTTGGCCAATCACGTTTCATGGAGTTTGGTGAAGGAGTTGCTTCACTTCTGCCTTAGACTCAGACTATGGTTGAATTTATGCAAAGCTAGCTGGTCCACCAAGCTCCTGAGTTATCTGGTAGTTGGTGTCAAAAGCTCTAATGTCACCAGAAATCCAGAAATGGCAGTATTACACAGGACATCCTTTGGAATCGTTTCTCTGTCTTGCATTACAGGACCACGGCATGCGTGTAGCCTCACCAGCACCAGTTTAATATGCCTCTTAATATCTCATTTGCTTTCCAGTTGGCACTTGATCAAATGAGCCGCGTATGCTCGTGTTTTAATTTTGTTTCAACGTGTGAATCTTTGTGATTATAACCCATTGGTCACCCAGAGGTAAAGGATAATGTCAGAGGCAGAGGCTCGCTGTAGAGGCAGCAGCGCCGTCCTCTCCAATAAGCTACAGAGTGAAGCCATGGGTGAAATGAGGTGCTTCTAAATCCACTGTGCTCCTCTCACAGCGACAACGACGAGAAGCCACTGAAGGGCAGCCAACACTCGCTGAGCAGGGAGATCAAAGCGGTGGAAAGCGGGGACAGCCTGGTGGACTACGGGGACGAGGACGCTCAGTTCAACGAAGACGGCTCCTTTATCGGCGAGTACGCCGGGCGAAAGGAGAAGAGGGCGTCCGCTGAGATCAAAGCCACCATTCAGACCCCGGCATGAGGAGCAGAACGGGCCATCCATCCTCCCCCCCCCCCGGGACAGTTTCCACGAAAGCTGTCGGATCAAAAGAAAGAAAAACAGGAAACAGACATTATTCATACGGAGCGCAAGTTCTGTGTCAAACGTAATGTGTCGTTGCCAAGTGCACACTGCCATTCTCATTTTATGTATATATAGTGTATATTGTATGTGTGGAGTGTCTTTTTTTATAATTATTATTACTGAGAGTTTTAGAGGGCTTTGTTTCATTTCCTCCCCTTCAGCTGCAGTACTCTTTGTACTCGCATCGTTATATGCAGCTTCGCCTCTGCTGTCACCTCGTAGCAGGCCACAGATACAGCGGGGATATCACGTTGATATTTTTTCAATTGGAACGTATATTACTGACCTTTTATATTTGAAATGGATTCACTGAATATGATGTAAGATGTGTATAAAGGTTTGCTTATTAACTTATTTTTTTTCCAGTGGTTTTATACCTGACAGAATAATAAGACAGTTCACATATCATCACACGTCATAAAGACCGCTTCCTGCTCCTGATGTGATGTTAGGATATATTATTTAGTCGTACCTTTTTTAGAAACATTTGAGCTGTTAGTCTAAATCATACGTTTATTGTAACAGCCAAGCGGTGCTTCAGCAGATTTGGGGTAAAAAGTTTCAGAAATGTAATCCATTACAGGCTGATATCATTAAATAACTAGACGCATAACCCAGTGTTGATTAAATCCGAATGTATTCTATTGATTTTTTTCAAATCAAGAAATGAGCAGATCGATACAATTTAATGTCAGTATGTTCAAACTAAAGCTGGCATAGGATACAAACATAAAGGATATGTTGATCCATGTAGGGCCTGTTCTTTTTTACATTACTACTTTATTAAATTAGTAATAAAATTTCAATTGTTTTTTAGAGATGTGCTTTAAAAAATATCAACAAAAGCTCAGATTTTGTGTTTTTAAATTTGCAGCCCGCAAATCGAAGCTGTGACATCGCTACGTCACTGTCAGAAGTACCTGCAATGGATTACAGACTTCTTTGGTGTAAATCAGATTACTCAGTCTGGTTTTTAATATCTGCCGTCCACCTGCACCGCTAATTCAGTGTGCTATAGTGAAGTGTTATATTGGTTTTGTTAAGCCCTACTTTGAGTATGCTGCCACTCCAAAACAAAATCCCTTCTGTCGTTCAGCATTAACATTAGCAACACGATCGGGAAAACTGCAGTGTTTTGTAAAAGTTCACTCATTGCATTGCATGTTATAAATGTTAATTGGTGTTTTTCAATGTTATTAAATTGCTTTACTTTCCTACATCTGGGTAATAGTCTGACTGTGTGTCTGCTCACAGCCATCACTGGCAGGAGATTATTAATGTTTTCGCTGCCCGCGGTACTATTTGTACGTCCCCACGGACGAATTCCTGACTGGTCTCTGCCTTTACCTCCAGCCATCAGTAAAATATGAGTTGAGAGAAAGCACTACCTTGTGAAATGTCCTCATTCAATCTGAATAAAGTAAAAGATGCCTGACAAATTGTTCCCATTTGTAGCATGACTTTAACAAATACCACGCCAGGGTCAAGCCTCCGTCTGAGTCGAGCATCTTGTTAGATTACTTCGGCTGTAGGAGAGAATCTCGAGAAATCAAAGCAGTGGGCTCAGCCAGGCACTGGATCAAGAAGCGGGAGCTGTAATCATGTCTGATGGTTGATAGCAGGGAGTGGAGAGTGTCAGTGTGAGGACTCTCACTGTGTGGCTCGCATCTGCCTCAAATACTCTGTCATCACTCGGCCAGGTTTGCCTTAACTGCGGCACTGAGCGGCTGCAGTTTTCACACATGCGACCTTCAGGTGTTGGTAATGGACCCTCTGGTAGGCATCCTGAAGGTCCTCAACTCTGGAAACAATATGAACAGCTGGCTGTGTCTGTACGCATGCAATCAATGTTGGGTGAGCTACTTACAGAGCTTAATTGTGCAACAGAACAATCACAGCTCTCTGGAGAGAAAGCCGAATTGCATCGCAGATAGTAAAAAAACAGAAATTCCTGTTAGAGAACTTGCTTACCAAAACACTGTAGGCTACAAACACTTTGAATCTATCAACTTTGAAGGTTTTTCCACATGTTTATGCAACACCCAAATGCTAATGACCTCATTCACTGTTAGGGACATGACTAAAAGAATTCAATTTCAATTCAGTGCAATTTATGGCGCTAATTCAAATCAAGTCACCTCCAGGGGCTTTATATTCTAAGGTAATTTGCACAAGCTAAAATATTAGAAAGAAACCCCAAAAATCACGCAACCCTCCAATGACTAGACGCTTGGCAACAGTGGGAAAGAAAAACTCCCTTTTAACATAAAGAAACCTCCAGCAGAACCAGGCTGAGGGGCGACCATCCGCTTCAACAGGTGGGGTGAAGGGAGAGAGACACCATAAAAGGCAAACTATAAGAGAGAGAGAGAGCGTTTAATAATGATTAAATGTACAGTGGTGTATAAACACAGTGAAAAGAGGGTGAGTAAATAAGAGACAGTGCATCATGGGAAGTCTCCCTGAACCCTAGCCTATCGCAGCAAAACTAAGGGATGTTTCAGGGTCACCTGATCCACCCCTAAATATAAAAGTCATCACAAAATAATGTTCGAGTCTAATCATAAAAGTAGACAGGGTTTCTATCTCTTGAATCCAGACTGGATTCATGTCAGCCCCACAGCCGTTATGACAGCTTCCATACCAGACCTCCCAGTCCACTTTTGAAATCTAAGTTTGCAGTCTGAGAGCAAAGCGATCTGTTTGGATGATAAAGTACTTCAAGATATGACACGCCCGTACTGTTCTGCAGTTAACAAGGAGACGATAACGAGGTGCTACTAGGGGGGAAATCTGGTCTGTCTCTCCACCCCAGTTCATGCTCTCAATGCAGGATTTTGAATCAAATGAAAGCTTTTCAAGGAGCTTTTAGAACAACCTCTTAATTATGAATTTCAATAAGGAGAGGTCACTTGGAAAAACTAAACATGGTTTAGAGCACTTAATCAACACACTTGAGGATTCAACTCCAATGACCCATCACAGCAATACGCAATCCCAGCATTAATAGGATTTACAGCAGGACCCACTGGTGTGTAGACACTAGTGCTGGTGAAGATGCAGGCTTGGACCGAGCTCCAAGTGAGGTGGCGATTAGAGGAGGTGGGATGCATGAATTAGAGTCTAAAAGGGAGAATGACAATGAAGATGCAGAGTGGAGGCTGATTGGCTCAAAGAAGGCGAGCAAGAAGACGACTGGACTAGAGTAAAGATGTCTGTATTGCGATTGACAGCATGGGAAAGTGGTAGCGATGTAATGAATAAAGTAGCAGCCGACACCCAGACCTTCCTTATTAGACTTAGGCATTAGCTGTATTACAGTAGTCCAGGCTACAAGTAATAAATACAGGAAGTAGTGTTTTTGGCACAAATGAATGAAGGCACCCCTGCATATGTGTTTAATGTGAACACTAAAGGACAGGTCCTGTTAAAAACAGACAGTGTTCATGCAGGCAAAAGTGAGACTATTTAAGCATCGGGCATGTCTGAAATTAGAAGCAGCCAATTAGACGTCATCCAGACCTTTAGGTCTTTAACTAGCATCATTTGGTTTGACAGATTAATGAGGGTGTAAATAAACTGCATAGCAATCATCATGTATGGAGTGTTTTCTACTAATATTGACAAAAAGAATCATGTACAGTGTAAAAAGTAATGGAGCCAGCACAGAACCAGGTGGAACTCCATGATTAATGTTGTGCTTTACTGAATTATGTCCTGTACTTATTATAAATTTGCATTGCAATATAACCTGAGATGCTTGCACATAATTGCTAGGTAACAGAATATGCCCACACATCAGCGCAAATATGGGCAACTTTATTTTTGTACCGTTTTCACTGCGTGGGAAACTGCATATATCCCTCTCAAGGCAGGCGTTGCCGATTTGCAACAGTTAAAAACTAACAACCTAATTACCCCACATACATATTTTATGAGTTTTTTTTAATAAGAAGTACCACTGCAGGACTTGGTTGTGCATTAGCAACAAAAAGTTTCCCACTTGCTCACCAGATGGCAGTGTTATCCCACTTCCAACATGTCTGCTTCCTTGGTTTCACTGAAACTGATTTTCTTGGCGTCAATTTCATGTAAGTATCACTATCAACCTCCATTAATTTGAAACCAAAACTGCGTCAGAAGAATCATGAGTGTATATAGATACAGTAAATGCCAATTAGTGGATTTTATCCCTTCTGGATTTTTCCCCTGGGGCAGTTTTATTTCAACGTAGCAGATTTGCAACGTGTGGCCGGATAGGTACCACTGGATGCCACATGCTTTATCTAATAGTTTGCTTATATTTTGAGCAAGAGTTCATACTAGGGTTATTTTCACATCACCAATGTTTACATATTACTTTGAGGTGTCACTGAGGGTATATCCTTTGGAAAATTAAATAATTTAGAGTGAAGTTACAAACAATCGGAGGCAGATTTGATCAAAAACAATGGCACAATACGATGTTCATTTTACTGTGCAGTAATGAAAACTGATGTAGCCTAATTCCATGGCACATATATTACTAAAGATCAATGTGTTA
>VUQR01011818.1:0-21465 GCA_015108515.1 Hemichromis elongatus
CCTGCCACAAAAACGCATCATTTGCTCCAATTTCTTTACCTAAATTTATGAAAAATCCCAAAGGTAAAATAGTCTTTTTTCATCAGATTCAACATTTTCTGCCTTATGTTGCATTTCCATTTAGGTTTAGACATTTCGATAAATGGCTGCACCCATTTCCTTTAGCAAAGGAAACACTGGAATATTCTCCAATGTTTTATTGTTTTATGGTGTGATGATGTCTGCGCATATCCTTTAGTGTTACACATTTTGTTGTTTTTTCCTTCGCTACCTAGCCTGACCTGTCTCCCAGACGTAATACAATACAAACTTTATTTATAGAGCACATTTAAAAACCAGCGGTATACCAAAGTGCTTTACATAAAAGACAGAAAAGTAACATGAGTATTATAAGGCCTCAGCAAAGTATCAAATGTACTCACAGCTCATTGCCACTAATACACAGGGGTAGTATAAAATGCATATCAAGTAAAAACATAGTAAAAGCACAAGCTGTAAAAAATACATGCATAAAGAAAAATAGATTAAGTCTAAGAGTCGGGTACGAGCATTAACAAGCAGGAAAAGCGAGATTAAACAAATAGGTTTTTAACCGTGATTTAAAAGATTGGATAGAATCAGACGCCCGGATCGTAATTGGAAGGTTATTCCACAACTCTGGTGCAGCCAGGGCAAACGCCCGGTCACCTCTACACTTCAGCCGATGTTTGTGTATGTACGGTCGGCAAGCTCTGTCATTTCAGTTGTGGGCAACTGACAAATAAACGCGCTCTCTCATCAAAACTAAAGAAAACCTAAATTTGCTTTTAAATCGTTTCATTCAACAGCTTGGCACTTGCCCATTACAATAGTATGAGTTTCTGTTAAAGGGGAACTAGTTCATGGTCCTACCAGGCATTTCCCATTATGTTAATGAAGACATTAAACAAGTTTTATGTGTGAAGTTTGCATGTTGCCCCCATGTTTGCGCGGGTTCTCCTGGGTTCCCACAGTCCAAAGACACACACTTAGTGGGGACAGGTTAATTGGAAACACTAAATTGCCCATAGGTGTAAATGCAGGAGTGAAGGTGAGTGCAATTGGTTGTCTCTGTCTGTGTGTTAGACAAACTGGCGACCTATATGGAGTGTACCCTGCCTCTTGCCCTAAGATAGCTGGGATAGGCTGCATCCCTGAAAGGGATAAGTGGATGCAAATGGATGGAAACATTAAACAGACCCCTCCCACCTCCCTCACAAATGTACAGAAACACTTGAGGAATTAAACATTTTATTTCTGTTACTGGTTGCATGTTTGTTAACAAAAACGGCTGATTAAATATACAATAAGGACACAACCGTCCTTGAAATGATTTGCCAGAGTTTCGTACATGAATGGATTCACAATCTTTCAAGAACACAAAGATACACATGATAACCTGCAATCACCCAGCTGTTCAAACTGCTTATTCTTGTTAACATTGTGAGTTATCCTTCCACAGCTGGTTTTACATGGCGAACAGAATGAGGAATGCAACCATCAGACAGAAGAGCCCCATAGCTTCAGACAGAGCGAAGCCCAGGATGGCGTAAGAAAACAGCTGCTGTTTCAGAGACGGGTTCCTGTGGAGACAGAGAGGGCCCAATGAGATCAAGTAGTGCTGAAGCCTAACAAGTACAGCTAACGAGGCATGTTTAGACCAAAGTTTCCCATGACTGACTTGAAGCATACAATCAATAATTAGTCAATGCTAAACAAGTCTTTAATATCTTATTTTCACCAGCAGACATTATTCCTCTAACTTCACTTTCCAAGTGATTTTAGGTGCTGCTTGTGATGACATTAGGAATCAAGTATGTCCATCTTTTGGTTCTATAATTAATCATCAAATGGCAGAAATCTACTGCGGTCTCTGCTTTCTTTTCTCATTATCTGTTCACTACTTCACAATATTTTAAGACCTTTGGCAGCAGGTAAACAAGACTAAAACATTCCCTTCTCAACAGTGACAAATCAAATAAATGACCTTATTACTACTACAGAGGACTGGTTAAATTTACCTAGCATATCCGATGATAAGGCTGCCAAACACTGTCCCAATTCCGGCTCCAGATCCAGCCACTCCCACAGTGGCAGCTCCTGCTCCGATGAACTTGGCAGCAGTGTCGATGTCGCGGCTCACGGCGCTGGTTTGGAATCCCCGCAATGCCACCTGCTGCTGGGAGACACCGCCGCTCAGTGGTGCCAGGAGCGAAGCAGTCTAAAAACAAAAATAAGTGGGGTTAGTAGAAAATCAAACCACCACCAGACTACGAAACACAATTATTTGGTGCAATTTATATCAAAGTCCCACAGAAATTATACAACACTGAAATAAAGGTGAAAACATGAAGGCAAGCTCTTTAGTTTTTATTATTAATACTTAACAAAGCTATCAAATTCAACATAGAACTAAACTTAAATCTGTCTCAGATACAGAATCTAAGCCTTTTAGGATCTCCCTTATTTCTTAAGGGGATGCACAAATCTGTCTTTGCACAGATTTTACACCAGATGCCCTTCCCGATGTGGGCTTGTGACTGGCACTAGGAATCGGCCACACAGGCTAGCAAGGTAAAATTTCCTTCTAATGTCAGCATTACTTTTTCTAAAAATTTAGAGATATCAAATTAGACCTCTCTAAAGTAAACTTTTTAAGATGTTCTACATCTAGCTTCTAATCGTACCTCATCACATTATGGCCCATTTTTGTGGGAACATGAAAATTTAGCATTATAAAATTTAGTTAGTAGTTATTTGGGTTCTTATTAAAAACTTTAACAATCTCCACATGGTGTTTTTCACATTTGAAGATTATTAAAGCTTTATAATTACACTAGGAATACACAGATGCATAGTGTGTAGGGTTGCAGTAACAAAATGGAAAAAGTTTCATACACTCACGTTCTGTTTGTTATTTGTCATTTTTGATTTGGCTCTGACCACAGTTGGCATTTTAAATATACCCAATTAGGATATGTGGACATCCCACAGTTAACAGTTCAATATACAGTTCAGGCTGCAGAAATGTTTCTTGTGGATAACGTAAGCAGGGTGGCAGCATTTGTTGGTAATAAAAACAATCGATGTGCTTCTTTGCTAGAAGATCTCAAAAGTATTCCTAAATATTGTTATTGCTACCGTTTAACTAAAAAGAAAACAAATCTGTATTCGACCTTTTCCATTTTTTGCACAGTGTTAATTTAGAAACTGTTAGCAAATGAGAAATGTCACTTTAGGTTGCAGAGGAGATGACTGGAATGCTCTCTGGGCAACTCACCTCTGCTCTCCTGCCGTCTGACACTGCTGCTGCTGAGAGCGGTCTGTACAGCGCCCTGGATCCAGCACGGACCTGTGTTAGGGGGAAGGGGGAAAAAAAGTGTTTTGACACGATTCACCATATTTTATGCTAAAACAGCATTAGAAAGCCCTCCATCATGTGCAATGACAAAGCTTTAACATATATATCCCTACAAGGGGATCACATAGAGCCATTGAAATGTTTCTCTGGATTCTCTTTTCAAGCTTTACTTGGAATACGTTATATCCTTTAGGGTTGATTGTGGACTTTGATGAAATGATGGGAAACTAACACAGTGAGCTTCCTCCTGATTAGAGCTAGGACGTCCTTGTAGGTATGAGCATTAGCTAACTTTAGCAGAGGGTCACAAACTGCTACACAGCCAGTGTTAGCAGGCTACTTTATAACAGTTCACACTGACGGAAGGACAGCTAACAAAACCCAATCAGTAAACAGGCGCAGTTTAGCAATTATCAGTTTTCATTCATTCAAGCAAACTGACCAGAGAGGGCGTGGAGACGAACTTAGAGCAGGCATACATTACGATGGGACGTTCTGGTCAGGTCACCTACAGCAGCTGGAGTTTATCCGAAGTCTACGGAGAGAAACACATGAAACACAACAAGCAAAGCTTTAGCTATTTGAAACTGTGCCTTTTGCTAAACAACCAAGTACAAAGTCTGCAAAAATCAGCTAGACACGCAATTAAGGTCAAGAGGAGAAAAAAACCGGCACAATACCGTTAAAGGCAAGTTAGCTGAAAATCAGAGGAGCTAAACGACGCCGCGGGTAATAGCCTACAAAAAGACGGAACAACAAAGAAAATGCAATAGTATATAGTTAATTCAAACCCAGTTTCTGACAGAAGAGGCTAGCGCTCACCGGTTTGCAGTAGAGGTCGAACGCACGAGAGGCTTGCGCATGTGCAATGTCACATTTATCGGTTGGTTTCCGGTGTCATGCAAAAAAAAGTGTCTTCCGGTCTTTGCCAAAAAATGATCACCGGCATTAAAGCTAGTGTAAATGACTTGTTGAGGTATAATCTGTCAAATATGTCTTAAATATATCTCTCGTGATTCATATCAATGCATTTTTGTCCAGAAAGAAAATTCGTGTTACATGGTAGAAATGGCAATCACTTTTTGGCAAAGTGACTTTATGTAGTGACCCGAAGTATAGACCTGTAACTACATAAAAAAGTCTTTTTCAAGAAAGGTCAGGCCAAGAAATCTGATCCTGCTGCAGATAGTGCAACAAGCATAACATAAGAGTTCTATATATATTTAATTAAGTGGGCAAAAGTACTTGATGCTAATATAGATAAAATAATGCAAAGTCATAATGATAACAAAACTGGCAATACAAGTATCTTAGAACCTAAGTCATGTTGAATACAGTATTTTTTTTTTTTTTTTACCAATATAAGCAATCAAAATTGAGATGAAAAACACATAAATATCAGAAATCTCTTCAGAAGGAAGCAATTAAAAACTTTCTTTCAAATCCAAAGTACTGCTTTCATTGAAAAAATGCTTTTACTAATGTTTATTCAGTTACTAAATCTATGCATCTTATACGTTGACTTTATTTTTTTATACAAATTCTTTGTAACTGTGTAACGGCCTCTAGATGGCGACATGATGTCTCATTTGAGAAAGCCATGCATCACACTTACTGTAGTTGTTATTTAAACATTTTGGGCTGATGATTTAAAAATATACTATACATGTTTTTTGGCCGTCATGTTATTTCTCAAGTGGAAACAATAAACATTATCCAGATATTTTTAGTATTGTATTTTTCTATATTTCTGAATGTTTCACTGTATCCAGTGAGCAGAGGCTGTCCATTGTCTTTTCAAATGTCAGTCTAAAATGTGCCCTACTGCAGTTACTCTGCATCTGTGGGAACTGTTCATTCTGTCCAGTTAACAGAAACCCATGAGAATATGCAAACCGTGTTGGAGATTTTGAGCATTTGTGACTAACTGTATGTGACTTTATTTTTTCATTTGTGTTTTAAACTAAGCACCACTCAATTACACAACATCAGCTGTCTTCTAGAAAAGAACATACGCTTATTTATTTATTATCCATGGGGGTGCAGTGTTTACTTTTTATTTTTTTCAGGGTGGTGTGAACTGTACCTGCTTATGTAATGTTTAAAGATTTAGTTTCTTTAATGGTGAAAATTGCAGTGTAAAAAATGCAAACATCAGCAGAAGTAATACTTAAATCACACTCACTGTGCAGTGTTATAATATTAAACACCTGACACACTATAGTCGAGTTCAAAAGGTTCAACTGTAATGTCTGCACGTAACCACAAGAGGGCAAAAACGCACCATTCAGAGTATGCACTTGAACGTGACACTTAACCAGCCGTGCCATCACGCTGTTGGCCTGATATTGAGCCAGAAAATTTATGCAAAATATGCTGGATCCATATTTAACATAGCAAGACATCCAGACGTGAAATATAGAAAACTAAGGTGTCTTTCCTTTAACACTAGAAAGAGCACACAGACAATTTTAAGCCTTTTGCACAGTCAAACAATATAACCAGAATTACGGGCAATGACCTGGCTGCAAAAGAGGAGACGTCTGCAAATCCACGGATGATTGCATGATTTATTTCATCGTGGAAAGAGCAAGGTGGTGTGATATATGGAGTATAAATCACTACCTACTACAGTATGTTAAAATTTTATGCATTTATAGCACCAAATTGCTTCATTTATTGTTTAAAAATGCTCCGAAAAATTAATTTACGGTAAATGTGGTGGTATAAAGCCCTTATTACAATAATTGTGCTTGTTATAAGAAGTATGTAATATATATACTTTATATTATATTATATTATATTATATTATAACAGCACATAATTCTCATAATATTACATACATGCAGCATTGACCGCTTCGCCGTAGCCACAATGCTCATAGATCAGATCAGTTGGATCCAGACAACAGATCACATTTCGTTAAGAGCATTAATTTAGTGTGTGAACCTGAACACCTTGCATCGTGACGATGTGAGGCTGTTACACCACATCTAGAACCATCTTCTAGATCTATATCAAATATTTAGGCTCCAGCTTTAAGTGGGTTTCCCCTCTTCAAAATCTCATCTCTGGCCGCCCCCTCAAAAGTAAGCTCCATTTGGCGATGCGGAAGGGAGATTCCTCAGCTCTTCCAATCATACACCCCCTCCGCAGCATGATGTTACCGTTACGCACCACTACAATAAACGGAGACGTGAGTCTCCGGGGCGAATCCCTGACTACGTCACTCTACTCTTGTATAAATAACCCGAGCAGCGACTCTGATCAGACTCGAGCAAAACCCGCTTTTCGGCTTCAGCAACTTTTTATACAAAGGATTACTGGGTTGCCTTCGTTGGATTTAATTTTCAGCACCGAGTAAGTGTCTTTAACGGGCCGCCGGGGAGAGATTTCAAGCTTTGGTTAGATTTAGACTTTTTTTGTGAATAAACATGGGCGCAGGTCAGGTCGATCATTTTCATATATATTTATGGTAAATGTGGGATAACAGTTTTTATTTTACAATATGACTTACAATGGTAAACATATTTGTAAAATGATCTCCCACTGTATTTCTGGGCAGACCTTGATAGCGCTCCTTTCTTTTAATATAGTTGAAATGATCGCATATTTACGCATGGCACATCTATTCACAGATCCACGGTAGAAGCACAATGACTTTGAACAAGGGTGACAAATTGCGGAACATGGAAAAGAGGAGAGGAAGCGTGCCCTTCCCAATGAATTTACCCAACCTACACAGGCGAAGCATGCCCGTGGACGACCGCGACCTGCGCGCCACGACGCCACAGACTGGACAGACCGACGAGCTGTCCAATTTACTGCGGTGCACGTCCTACTCCCCAAGCGAGCAGCACCGGGGCAGCTACGCGTCGGACTCCTCCGACTCGGTGATCTCCACCAGCAGCGAAGCAGACTCCCAGGTGTACAAAGTGGTTCTCCTCGGGGAGCACGGTGTCGGCAAGTCCAGTCTGGCGCGCGTCTTTGGAGGAGTTGAGGATGCTGGTCACGACTGCGATGAAGCAGGTAAATGGTGATGCTGAGGATGAGTCATCAACCATAGCAACCCACACTCTCAGACACACAAAATGTTTCATTTTCTTTGAAGATATGTAATAAACGGGCATGCCAACGGCTGATTTATTTTATTTAATACTGAATAAACACAAATATATATGTAAGGATAGTTATAACATATTTGTAAAGCAATATTACTTTTTAAGTGCATCATTACAATTTACATTTCCACACTTATTTCCAATAGATTTAAAAAAAAACAAAAAAACAGTGCAGTTTATTTTATATTACAGAAAGGCTGCACTGAAGCTGTACAATTCAGCATTATATGAGGACTGTTCATGCATTGATTATTGCTATTTCCACATACAGTGCGGCACCAGCTGTCAGAAGCACACCCAATAGTATTATGTGAAGTGAAACTACCAAAGGCCACTGATGGCGTGATCACAAACTGTGATCTAGTAATGAGTAGACTCAAAAAGAAAAAAAAAAAGTGCCAAAAATCAGAGTGAAAAAATATAGCAGCAACACACTTTGACAGCAAACACGACTGCTCAGATAGAAAACGCTTTGCTCTCCCTGCCAGTGTGTAACACAATATTTATTTTTCCTCCCATCAGGAAACACTTACGATAGATCTATGTTGGTGGATGAAGAAGAGGCATCCATTGTGTTGTATGACATCTGGGAACAGGTGAGTGTTATATATTATTAATGACGTGTTTGTCCATTTGCATCGATTCAGGGATGTTGAAATTGTAAAAGGTGCATTCAGCCATGTATGATGTTAAATTTAGTCTCTGTTTCTTTCCTGAAGGATAACAGCCAGTGGTTGAAGGACCAGTGCATGAGGATGGGAGATGCCTACATCATTGTGTATTCAGTAACAGACAAATCAAGCTTTGAGAAGGCGTCGGAGCTCCGTATTCAGCTGCGCCGAGCCAGACAGTCAGAGAACATTCCCATAATCCTTGTGGGCAACAAGAGTGACCTGGTGCGGTCCAGAGAGGTGTCCGT
This sequence comes from Hemichromis elongatus, assembly GCA_015108515.1. Lineage (NCBI taxonomy): Eukaryota > Metazoa > Chordata > Actinopteri > Cichliformes > Cichlidae > Hemichromis > Hemichromis elongatus. Next base: position 8,420 of record VUQR01011818.1, read on the forward strand.
AGATGGTAAGTGAGTTTAATATAAATAAACTTAAATAAACTAATAAAATTGAGCCTAAAATGTGCAGTCAGGGGAAGTAAATTTGAACCAGCTTTACTAAAGCCTTGCTTGAGGCATTTTAAGACAAAATCTGACAGATGGTTGAGCTTCACTGACTTTGCTAGGGTCAATCCAGTTTTCACAGCTGACTGCTCAGGTTGATTCAGGTTCCTCTGCAGCCCAAGCAATCTGCCTGAGATTTGCAGCTTTCATGACTTAGGGCTAATTCGTCTTCTTTAGTTTTACAGTTTCCCATCTCAGTGTAAATTTTTAATCTTCCTTTCCTCGTGTGTTCTGCATTGCAGAAGGAAGTGCATGTGCAGTGGTATTCGACTGCAAGTTTATCGAGACGTCCGCATCACTTCACCACAACGTGCAGGATCTGTTTGAGGGCATCGTCAGACAGATCCGTTTGAGGAGAGACAGCAAGGAGGAGAACGCGCGACGCATGGCCAACTGCAGACGTAGAGAGAGCATCGGCAAGAAGGCTAAAAGGTTTTTGGGCCGCATGGTCGCGCGCAAAAACAAGAAAATGGCTTTCAGGCAGAAGTCAAAGTCCTGCCATGACCTAACGGTTCTCTGAGTGACAGATGGGACAGAAGGACAATTTTTCCCCCTTGGCCTCTGAAGACCAGATGCTGTGTGTTTTAACACTAACCCAAAAGGACTAACAGAGCTGTACTGAGATATATTTTTGTTTTCTAGACACCAACCAAAAGTAAAAAGAAGCTGTTGTTAATGAAATGACTGATGTTGTTTGAGTTATATCATGGTGATAACCTGCATTTATTTTATAGTCTGCCTTAAACATATTGTCGTCAGTATGTATGAAAAAAAAAAATCCACAAAGGCTTGTTATTTCTATGTGCTGCGAAATTGCCTTGCGTTTGGGTTATTGTTGTGCCCTTTAACTGAAGGGGTGGGGTTGGGGGCGGGGGAGGGGGTCGATGTATATACTGATATACGAGTGACACTGAAGGCAACATACATCTCATTGTAATCTAAAGGCAAAGGATAATGATGCTAGGTAATCAGGAGTCATATTTTACTTGAAGTGTGGTACGCAGGTTCGTGCCTCGGCTGAGTTACTGAGGACTATTCAAAACATCTGTTATTCTATGTTTTCGTTTTTCCATAACACTGAATTCAGGTTGTGAATGTCTGAGTAAAGCAATAAGTTATACTAGTCTTGTGAATTTTGACATGATTTGAAAATTCTTTGTTTACGTTGAGTTCCTTTTTCAATAAAATATAAAAACAATCCACAAACGGTCTTCTGTCTTTAATCCCAAGGCACAGAAATTGAGTAAATGTGACTGTACATCCTCATCAATATTCATTTGATCTTATCGGTGTAATGGAACCTCACTGGTCACTGGTTTTGCAGGAAGGAAAACAGGCAGTTAAGCATGTTCCTCTCAAAGTGTTAACCATTAATCCACCAAAAGGAGTACAAGTGCTCAGTTTTTCCAACCAATTTAAACTCCTCTCACACCTCTCAGAGGGAGCACACACATCATTTGGAGAAGGTAAGATGAAACATTTTTGTTTAAAGCGAGTTTATGTATTAATTTTTTGTCTTATTAAGACATGTTCCCTTCTTAATTACTGTCACAGTTTGCTTTTGTTGAGCTACAGTATACGCACAGGTTATTTTTTATACTTTGGAGGCTTTAATTGCAGTTAGAGGAGTTTGTAAGTAATTACTGTGACCATAATTCAGAGTGATTGCGTAATGGCTACACGAGATATGTGTCAGGCATTACGGCTTTGTTGAAATACGTTTCGCTTTTAGATTAACCTAAAAAGAAGTTTTTTTTTTCCAAAGTGTCTTTCTAGCTGTCCACAGCGTGAGCTCAAAAGTGGCATTCAGTGGTTTCATAGGTGGTTGTGCATTTGAGTGCACGCTGCTGCTCGTTTAAAAATTGTGGAATCCTCTCATAAGTGGTGAATCTTTAACAAAGCGTTTGTGTTTGTTGTGCTGAGACCAGTTGGTCTGAAATGCTATGATAAATGCATTTATCACATTTGCAGGGGGCACATGGCCGAGAGAGGAGCTACACCAATGCTCATTACAGCTCTCATAGTAAGCAGATTTTTTTATTACATTAACCTTTCTAAGATAAAAATTACTGCATTAATAACTGTCCTTCAGCTGCTACCAAGACAATATTTTGTTTCACAGTGGGCAGTACTTTATGCATCTGCACCATGCGCTGGGACAAACGTTAAAATTGGTGTCCCTGAAAACTACGATGGTATATTCCCATGGTATTTAACCAAGGTAAGGCACTTATAAACACTTCTTGTACTTCTTGTGCTCTTTTTCCCTCGAATGCAGATGTGTGTTTCTTTAAACTTAACCTTTTTAATCATGGGGATTAGATATTTATATATACCTAAGCAGAAACACAAGCAGGTTGGATTTCAAATGCACTTTGGTAAGAAATCTGTGAACAAATCCTGCTTGTAAGTGTGCACTTTCACTTTGTAAAAGTCATAAATGCTAAATTTAATCAAGATTTAACATTTACATCATTCAGTAATCAGAAATATTGTGAAAAAAAAAACAGGTAGAAAATGAAATTCTCCTGTAAACCAAAGTTGGATCTGTTTGTTTTCTTGCACTCAGAGCTGAACGTGTATAAACCCGGTAATTGGCCTGTTCACAATGCTTTTCAGGTGTCAGCCTCAGACTCTGCATATAGTCCATCTGGGCGGTAGGCAGGATGTTTAATTCATACGTGTCAATCAGACCTCTTCTGGGTTATGCAACAGCATGAATGTTGGCATTTTATTGGGCTGGATTGTGGTGCCGTCACGTCTTGTATGAAACATGGGCATATATTTAGGCTTTGATGTCAGTCTGAGTGTCATTTTGACTCACTCACAAATAGCCTGTTAATGGCCAGAATGGAGGATAATAACCCCACTTTGTGTTATAAATGGAATGGACATAATAATTGCTTCACATTCGTTCAAGGCAAAAGCCTTTTCATGAAGCTGCTTTCGTCAGAGAGGGCTAAACTCGTCAGCTCTCCTGTTTAGATTTCTTGAGTGATTAATTCAGCAAACCTTGCAAAGTACAAAAGCACATTTGACATTTTTGTTCATCTCGCAGATTACTGTAAATACGCAGTTTCAGCGTCTGCTCTGAATAAAGGTTTTTCAGACGCTGCTATATTTTTTCTTCTAGGAATTTCAAAGCATCCAGTCCTTGAGTCCTCTTATTAATTACTGCAACATTGTACGGATTTTTTTAATCAAATAATTTCATCATTGGGGAGGTTAAGTGGCAGGATGCTGGTAAATAGAAATGATAAAGCATAAGCTGGGACATTTTTTATATTGTTCATATTTTATTGTCAATAAAACACTTAAAAAAGATCAAACAACATCAGCCTGTTGGTCCATTCCAGCTTCCGTACTGCCCTTTCACCCACCCAGAAGACCTCAGAAGAGGTTCATAATAGCAGTGAAGGATGACATGAGGCCTGGGGCAGGGTGAGATGGAGGCAGATGATCTGTTGTGGTGGCCCCTGAAGGAGGTGTCTAAAGAAGCGAAGAAGAAGTAAAGCTGTCCAACTCAGTCTAACTCAAACTCTGTCTTATTCAAACAGAAGTACACTGTGTGGCTCTTGGGGGCTATTTTAAGCAGAGTAGCACACTTTTAACTAACAAAGCGAATAAAGAGAGACAAACTGGACCTTCCAGATGAAGACATCAAATTTAAATTGAACTTTGAGAATTTCTTTGATCATTTATTGTAGTATTTGAATGTTGTTGTTTTTTCACATGAGTTTTTAAGAAGCCCAAAGGAATGTTGCTGCTTGCTGGCAAACCACAGCTCTGCTGTCTCCTAAGGCGTATGGACAGAGTGGTGGTCAGCTATTGTGGGAGCTCAATTATTGTCTCTTAGTCAACAATGCAGAGAGTAAAAGAAAAGCTCAGTTTTAACTGATTTACCAGTAAGGGATAAAACATGAAGACGTGACTATGGCTTGTACTTTAATCATGCTGCATTTGTTGCAACGTCATCTAGTTTAAATGCAGGTGCATAAACAACATCTGTGTAGTCACCTTATTGCTTGTAGTGCATGTTTTCCCATTAGCCATTAACCAGGATGACAAACTGATTGTTTTCATGCATGCTTTTTGTCTTCATCCCCACAGCTTCAAAGCTTGCCATCTAATTATAGTGACTTGGTGGTAACAGGAGATGATGAGGGCATATTTGGAGTTGATGCTCAGTTTCTGTACGCCCTAAAACCACTGGACAGGGAAAAGCAGCCATCGTACTCTCTGCAGGTATCAAATCATTTCCTTTCAGATCATATTGCACCGCAAGCAATTTTCAGTTATGTTTCGGCTAATGAATTACTTTCTCCAATGTGCGATACAGATAGTTCATTTATGCTCCTGCTCCTCATATGATGATCATGCGCTGATGTTCAAAGCAGTTTGGGGCTGCAAAATGATTCGCACGAAAAGGGTGGATGCCGGTTCCAGCATGTGTTACTTACAGAACATGTTTGTGTTTGCGTCACAGGTGTCCTTCAGAACGTCAGTGCATCATCAGAGCTTCAATGTTGAAGTGTGTGTCATCGACAAGAATGACAACGTGCCTACATTCATAGAGGAGAGCATGAGAGGCAGCGTGCAGCTCGGGCTTCTCAAGGGTATGAGAACCTTGCACTCTGATGTGAACGTATTACACAACCAATTTAAGGCTGGGTCACATTCGTCAGTCCTGATTTATGAAATGTGCTGAATTTCGTCAACAGTGAAAAAAATATGCCTCATGTCTCCGTGGAAACTGCAGTTTAACTTTAACATCAGTATAAATAGATTTAATAATGTTGCAAACAGCATCATTTCAATCACACACGCACACACAAAGACTTTGTCATGGGTCTTAGCAATCAAATCTTTTTGATACAAAGGCCCCAGTGTATACACAGGGTCTACCCCATAATATTAACTACCATTGTGTTTTTATGTGTTTTTCATTTAACAAAACCATGATGCTACATACACCTTCATACATTAGTTTTGATCAGCTTTCTATTTAAATTTCCCACAAAGGTCTACTCACTGAAGGTATTTCTGTTACTGTTTTACACTGTCTGTGCAGACTGGGCATTTACTAGAGGAGTCATCTTTTAACTTTTACAATTTTCTGCTACACAATCCATCTTTTTGCTCTTTTGCTCCGTATGTTTTCTTGGGACAGTTAGGGATGGAAATTAAGACATTTTGTCCCACTCTTTAACTCTGTGTCACCTGTATTTCTCAGGAATACCGTTCATGCAAGTGGAAGCGCTAGACCGTGACGACCGCAACAGTCCCCACGCCGATCTGCGCTTCAGCCTGATGGAACAAACACCCAGGATTCCCTCCAGTCAAATGTTCTCCATCCACATCGTCACTGGAGAGGTTTCACTCACTGAGGAAGGTCGGTCTCAACCAGCTGCTGAAAGGAAACAGTAAAAATCATTTTGTTGGGTTTCTTTCATCCTCAAAGGGAAGCTTTAACAAATATTTTTCCAACAAATCAGTGTGCAGGGTCACCTAAAGTGCAGCATTACAAATTTGGTTTGACTTTCTGCAATTTGAGAAGCCAACATTTATTTTAAAAATGCTTTCTTATTTCTTACGAGCTTATCATGTTGAAAGTCTATCCTCTTGAATGATGAAATGGCATCCAGCATCCAGTGAATTCTAATGGACCGAAGGCTCCTCCACCTCATTAATTCATCCCATTGCTCATGCATGCCAAAGCAACTAAAGGAAGCAGCTCTGTGTTTGACAGTACAGTTGGCATGCTTTGGGTCAAGAGCTGTTCTTTTCTTTACTTCACTCCATTTCACAAGGCCACAAAACCATTACACAGCCCTGCTGTTTTCTTTTACGGTTTTAGAAACCCGCAATCTGGTTTTTCAGTTTTTGCTTGCATCTTGAGACTGAGAGGGAAAAAAGCTCACCATCATCAATGGAGAACATTCTTGACTTAATTTGCAGTCATAAACAGGCTTATCTTTGTCATCATGCGCAAGACTTGCACTGCTTGGTCTACCAGGTTGCCAGCAATCGTCTAGATTTTCTGTGCATGCATAGTTTTTTGCGTAAAAAAAAATATATTTCCAAATATTGCCTATGGCAAACTACTTTTATATCTCTTTGACAGTGAGCCTCATTATTCTTCTTCGCTGTCACAATGGAATCTAAATTGGAGCCCATGTGTGAGCAGCTGGGTGCTCTTTTCTGCAGATACCAACACTGAAACGATGCACTTCAGTCCACCAGTGATTTAGCATCCGATCGTCCAATAACCTTTGAACCTTCCAGTATATTAAAAGAATGTATCTAAAACACAATTCTTTTATTTAAATAAGCATTTTAAAAAATCCCATAATAAAAATAAACGTAAATTCTCTGTAATATCTAATTAATTCCACATTAATGTGTTTAGGTAAAGGAAAATCTGTTATCGTCCAAATATGCTGGCTGCAAGAGCACACTACTCACAACAACCCTTTTGTCCCATAAAACAAAACAAAGAATATCAGTAAACATTTTTATTGTTGATATTTTCTTTAAAAAAGTTGTTATTGGCCAGTTTCTAATCACAGAGGCAGTCATATGTACAGAACCTTTAAAACACTTCTGAGAAACACAAGTAGAAGTTGTTAAAATTAGATCAAACTATAAACATAATAAAAGGGCTTGGAAAAGCCTGACATCATGAAAATGTCAGTAATGTATAAATATTTGATATAAAAGTACTGCAATAACATCTTTCATTGATACCTCTTCTAGTCCAGTGGACCCACATGTGAGCAATTCTTGTGTGCCAGTGCTATTTCTGTAGTGTTGGAATTGCCCTTTGCTACGGTTTGGCAGGAGCTGGATGACTTTCACACTTGCCGGTCCTTTCCGGCCCACGCTGCTGATGGTTTCCACAAGACGAGCAGCGGTGAAAATTGCCTCCTTGATTTTGTACCTTCTCTTTAGACTACCTGGTCACAATTACATTTCAAGCAGGCTGTTTAGGTTATTTTGCTTCCATTAAACCAAGAAATTGCAAAAGAAGAGATAAAAGGAGCACTCAGACATTTGAGTGCATGTTAATGCTTTGATTATTGGAGTGAAATTATATTCAGTAAAATGTGTTTCTCTAAGTTTTTCTATTATTGTGGTGTGTTTGCTTGTTTAGCTTTTAGGACTTTTGCCCTTTTGCTCTCTGGGAAATAGCACATATGTTCCAATAAAGTCCTGTACTGTTATCTTGTGGGCTTTCTTGTATAATTCATGCTTCTGTCATCACCAGGAGCCTCTACTCTAGACCCAGAGATGTGTGGTCGTTATAAGCTCTCAGTGATGGTGAAGGATATGGCTGGAAGGGCAGATGCCTTCTTCTCCACTGGCATTGTTACTGTTGAGGTGACAGGAAACACCTGGGCATCACCTGACCCTGTGAGGCTTCAGGAAAATCTTCCGGGCCCTTACCCCATACCCATCTCACAGGTGAGACAGCAAAACACCAAAAAAATGTATTGACTCAAACATCTCAACACAAATTCATACATGATTTTTTTTTTAAACAATTCAATGGTGCAGGCATTATTAATGCAGTACCACAATGTTATCATGTTGCAATCAAGCAAATGCTGTCAGTAGTGTGGTCTGAGTGAAGTGGCCTCACATTGCTTGTTGCTGTTTTTAGTGTTTCCTTCTAAGTGACCAAATACTAAATTATTGAGGCTGTTCAAATGCCATGGATCCTTTCAGGCCACCTCCTGACTGAGTCACTTTAACTCCCATATTTACTCACTCACTGCTGCCCGCCTGCCCACCCACCTACCATCACTCTGAGGGGTATTACACAAATCTTACAGCTTTAAGCCAAAATCTAAACTCAAATACACAGAACATATAGAGTGCGATTTTAATCGTATTGTACGGCTTACTACAAATATTTCAGTATCTTGTATAATCTAAACAAAAGTCCATTCAGGTCCAGTTCAATAGAAAGACATTCCTATTATTTTTCAGCATATTTCTCCTCTTCTTGCTGCTGTTATGTAACCTTAAAAACTACTGTGTAAGTACTTTGTCAGTTCTTCTGTTCAGCTGAGACCTATTGTAAAGTGAATATCTTTGAGTTTTACACTTTTAGTTGTCCAAAATAAGATATCCAAAGACATCAGCTTGTAAAGAGACATTTTTGATTCCCTGACTTTTCTGATTAAATTAAGTAAATACTAATTAAAAAGCAATGAAAGATGAATTGATAAAGAAATATAAAAGTGCTGCAGCCTCACAAAGGAGTGTTGAAATCAAAAGTAAACCTTGATGATTGCATGAAGATGTGGGCACAATTTCACATCTAAAACTTGAAATACCATGGAAAATGTTTGATTGCCATCTCTTCTTCAAAAAAGCCTGCAAGCCCACACAGCCAATCCCCTTTTCACTGGATTAACTCCATAAGGATATCATGGTATCTATGTAAATTCTATTTATAGGTTGGTGTCTGAGCCTGGTCTTTTCTAACCCTTTGCTTTTTATAATGTTGCCATATCTACTACATGTCTATAAATAACCCAATAGCCCTCAGAGGGTTTTGTAACACATGGAAAAACATCTGCTAGCGGTGGCAGTTATCCTTTGTTAGGAAATCTTTTAAATCTACACCTGCATTAAAAAAATAATCTTAGTTAGACACTTCTGAGAACTGTGGAAACAAAGGGGCCTGTAGAGCTGAATATAAAGCTCAATCAAATTGTGAGAATGGTTTGGCCAGCAGGTACACCGCAATACCTCCCCCTCCTCTGGTTTTCTCCCACCTCCCCCTCACACTCGCCCTCAGTCTCTCTTCTCTCCTGTTCTAACGTCCCCTGCCGCCCACGGAAAACGTGTGGATTCGCAAGCGTGGGCTGATTTGATTTCTTTTTTGTCATATTTTCAAAAGCCAGTTCAAATCAGCAGCAAAGTCTACAGTTTTATCTTAAAGGTTTAGTAATTATTTATAATGTTATACTCCGGCTCGGTGACCTTTTTATTATTTAATATCAACACATAGCATCTGTGTCTCTATATGTAAACAAGGCTGTCTGGAAATCTTTCATTGAGCAGATTTCCTGTGTGTATTTCTTTCAATTCCTAATGAAAAATGTGTTAGCAGAGTGTGAAATGAGACCTCTTGTTCCCTTACTGAATCATCTGAGCGCCGTTTATTCACAGAGTCCCATTTGTTCTCATCTCCATCTAAAATCACACAAAACTGGATTAGGTTAACACGGTGTTTAGTTGGGGGAAGCCTTATTTCGCCTACGCGGTGTTCTAATACTGCTGCGCTCAGTAGGTGGTGGGACTAACTGCTGTTATGACACATACATGGAGAATCGTGTCCAAGAACCCACTCTATGCATCCCACCTCCCCTACTGTCTCAGATAAATGAAGCACTCATGTCGGCATCTACTCAACTATGACAAATCTTGTGTTTTACATGCTGACAGCGTCCTTGGTGTCGATGCCAAAATCAACCTGCTGCTTAGCATGCGCTCTGCCATTGTCCTTCCCCGGGTAATAGTCATTTACAAAAGTAAGCGTCGACTGCTATTGTAATTAAATTTTCTGAGTATGCAATCAGATCAGCCCTCAGCTCCGGCTGGATTTTAAAATATGCAATCCAGACATTTATCAATTCGATTGCATCACTGGGCCTACGGGAGTTCATTTTAATTTCTCATCTATTGCATGTTTTTGATTGCCTAAAAACGTTGATTATATAATGCAACCACTGAAACTACTTGAACTCAGGACTGCAATCTATTGAGACTTGAGTGGGAGTGAGGGTCCCAGTCGCTACCGTTCACACTCGTATGAAATTTCGTTATTTATTGTGGAATTAGTTTGAGCCCCACTCGAACTCTGTGATGGCCTCGTGATCAGTGAGTAATATTGCAGATGATACTTGTATCAGTGTGGTGCCTCATCAAACACACTGAAAACACACTGAATGGTTTGGTGCTACATCACCGGTGTTGGAGATCTTGACAAAACTGATGGAATTATTTCGAGAAATCAAAATGTGATTTTGATTCACTGTGCAATATCATCTGGAAAAATGTCTGCTTGGCAGTGACTTTATTTTCCAGGATAGCAATGATCCCAAACACACTGCTGCAGAACTATTCCTGAAGACTACTTAAAGAAATGACAAGAAAGCTGCTTAAGAAAGTTGAGGCTGTGTTGAATATAAAGGTGGTCATACCAAATATTGATTCAAAGCTTGTTTTTGCATTATTTACTGGTTTTCAATGATTGCAATTTTCAAGAAACCACTGCAACTATTTTCCATTTTTGTATAAAAAATCAAGGAATGAGTGGTGTCTCAAGACTTTTGCACACCACTGTATCGTCTGTCAGCTTATTAAATAATGAGAAACTAGCTTCAGCTTTATTATTATAACATTTCCTGATTTGGGAGGTTTACTTGACGTTATTCAAGCACTGATTAGCATCATGCCCCAAGTCCCGCCAAGAGGTGCAGAGCCACTCTTGACCAAGCTTAAACATAAGCTATCACAGAGACAGCACGTACTTGGAAAACTGAAACTTGGATGGAGGCGAAACAGATGATTTCATAGATGATTTGTATATAACTCTATACAAAAGAGTCAGTGCTCATCAGTCACATGTCTTTAAAGTTGTAAGGTCTCAAAGCACACAATAACACTGAAAGGCGGCCAGCTGTGTGAAGTGGCTTTGTGTATACAGAAGCATTGCATATGGGCAGTTATATCCAAAACAAGGGGCGAGTGTGTGACAGTGAGTTGAGGAGCTGCACATGCCCTGGGTTTGAATCAGCTGTGATACAACTGGGCTCTTGTCCTTGTTGGGTGCTGTTTGATTGCTACTAGGGCCCTTTCAGCCCATCTGCACAACCCTCTGTCAGGGGGTTGTAAAGCAGAGTGGAAAATCCCCTTCAGCCTTCATCGTTAGTTTTGGCTGTGCTCTCTGTTCCCCATCAGTGTCAGAGCATTTAACTGGCTCCTTATCATGTAAACAAATGGTAGCTTAACTTGGTATTTATACATCTTACACGCTCGGTCGCAAAGCACTCTAGGTTTACAGTTTGCTGCTCAATTTTCCTGCTGCGCCCAGATAAGAAACCATATTCGTGTTTAATTTGCTTGCAGATATGTAGAACTGAGTACTCATAAAATGTTTGTATACATTTGTCTGTGCTAATTTAGGTCAAATGGAGTGGCAGTCAGGCAGAGTATGGTCTGGAGGGGGAGTTTCCAGAGATGCTCTTCACCATCAGCAGAGAAGGAGTCATTTATCTCAATGCCCCTCTGGACAGAGAGACACAAGACCAGGTTTGTACTGGGAGCCAAACATGTCCAGCATCTCATGTTAAATGACATTTCACGATTAGAGTCAAAAATGTCTGAACTAATCCCTCAAAAGATTGAACCCTTTCTTTCAATTTCTGAACTCAGAGTATATAAAACTGTGCCATCAAAGATGACGTGTATTTGTCAACTGATGTGTTTATTAAGCTTTCCCTGATTTAAAAACTCGTCATACAGGTGCATGTCATTTATATTTAAAAAAGCTGGATGAAGTATTGTCAGCATCTGATGACAAGATTATTAATTCAAAAGCTGAACAATGAGAAGTGACAGGCTTATTGTCCCTAAAAAGGTGCTCATGTTGTTCATTGGAAGAAAGTCCCTGTTTTTAATTAACTCTCCTATTACTTACAACTTAATGGCTTTTTTATTGTAGGAACCCTGGTGCACATTACTTCAGCAAAGCCGAGCACTGAGTCACAGGCTAATTACAAACCAAAACCTGAAAAGTGCTCAATTATTAAAGATATTCTGCCTGTGACAAGAAGATTGTTGTATAATGACTTTAAAGATTGTGAATCTGAAAGTCTTCATTGCAAATCTGTCTCACTTTAGATCAAAGGAAAGATCATCCTTTGTGTCAGGATTACAAATTAAAGTCCATGTGTTTGCATTTTGCTCTCGAGCTTTGCAGACAACCTAAGCGCATGCGAGCTTTGAATGACGCAGTGAGCAGAATATTCTGGCACAGATGCACCAAAGAAAAGCACAGAAAGACTGAGCTACTTTGGTTGATGTGATTATTGTTAAAACTCAGTGTTCTAGCACATTATGCTGTCTTATTCTGCAGTGACCTTTCAGTGGAAGTTTGAAAACGATTTTTTAAGCTGGTGTCTCATGGGTTTAATACACTCTGTCATGAACAGGAAGCTGAAGCTGATATGATGACTTTCACTTTATATTTCTTCAAGATTTTTAAAGGTTTTTATCACATTAAAGTATTTCCAGAAACGTAAGATGTTGTTTGATGTGTTGCTAAAGAAGTTACAAAAGTTACATTTGTATGGTTCATTTCTTTTTTTAACCACAGAAGACTCTTCTTGCTTAATCTGAATACAACTTTGCTCTAGTATTTATTAGTAAACAGTATTTTCTTCATTTTTGTGACTAAGTATATCTTGTTAAAATCTATTCTACATACTTTTATGCATACTATATACAATTCAGGAATTTTAACTAGTTGTCTTTTGCAGTGTGCATTTTTTTTTATCAGCGTATGCTAAAATATGGGACTTTGCACGAATGCTGGACATCTAATATTTTATATAGCCAATACTTAAAAGCTTTTGGGTGGATCATTTTGATGATAAGAAAGGCCAGTGAAAATTTCAGGTTTTTGTTTTTAACTGTTTTTGAGATATTCATGTTCAAATATTGTTGCAGATTGTGCAAAAACAACCCCCCCCCCAAAAAAACAAAAAAACAAAAACGGTTTGAAAGTGGATTGAAGGACCATTTTAAAATATATATATATATATCTTGAAAAATATTTGAATCAGAATCATCTTTTTTTTGGCCAAGTTTGCACACACAGACAATGATTCAATGATTATGACTCCAGTTCACTTTGCCTTCTTCAT
>VUQR01011818.1:21485-42276 GCA_015108515.1 Hemichromis elongatus
ATGATTCTGATTCAAATATTTTTCAAGATATATATATATATATATATCTTGAAAAATATTTGAATCAGAATCATCTTTTTTTTGGCCAAGTTTGCACACACAGACAATGATTCAATGATTATGACTCCAGTTCACTTTGCCTTCTTCATGCAAGAAAAATATTTCATAGCCCTCATTGTTTTTGTTTACTAAGCCATAAATTTTACTTTCACAAATTTGTGATGGTTGAGCAGGAAATGTGCTAAAATTGGCTGATTTGAGATAAGATAGAAACTGGGAATCCAGAACCTCGACAAAATCCGCAAAGTGAAAGTTTACCTGTATTGCAGAAATATATCCTTTCATGCTCTGCACAAAGGAACACTTTAGTGTCGTTAATAGTATACTGGGCATGTAATCCATTTTTTTCTGTCTGCTGCTAGAATGTTAATGGAAGCGTAGTATGAATGAATCTTGAGCCACAGTGTTAAAGGTATCACATGGGATATTTTCCTCTCTGCTTTTTCTTCTTTTTTCACCTTTGTTGCTTTCTTAGTTTCATATCAGCATTGTGGTTGAGCGTCCGGACGGTAGGGAGATTGCCAAACCTGTGGAGCTGAGGGTGATGGTGGGTGACGCTAATGATAACAGGCCCACATTTCCACAGGCACAGTACCATACTGTGGTGAAAGAACTGGCTGCTCGAGGTAATACCTTATATAGGTTTTGGGTGGGTTTTTTGTTTGTTTGTTTTTTCACTAATGCAATTCTCACTTTTCCTATTCCAACTAATCAGATTACAGTGGCAAATTTAGATACTGCATCACACAGGCTGTTTGCTTTGAGACCACACACCAAAATTCAAGGAAGAACAATACTATTTCTCTGGCCAAAATACAATCGTGCATGTAAAACATCTTTTAAAAAAACACATCTTACAAGTTATGATGATAGTAAAGCAACATAGTGAATTTGAATAGTCATTTGCCAGAATTGTTTCATAACACGAGTATTGTTCCACATCTTATTGCAAAAACACAGCCTGAATGTGATGTTGTTGTGATGAAAGGGTAGAGAGCGCCAGATACATTTTGTGAAAGCAGATTGGGATCTTTGCCAGGACACAGGGGAAGCACCAACACTCCTCCTGTGCTCATAAAAAGCACACGGTGGGTTGTAACGTATCAGGTCCTTGGCATAAAAGCTTTTTGTTGGTGCTTTAAAACATTCTGATTCGGGGAAATGAATTACACAGGGCAATCTGTTAATCTAAATGGAGTGAGTGAGGATTATATGAGAAAGCTATTGCTATAGCTCTCTCCCTATTTTAAATCAGTGTGCTGTGGGACTTGTTATTTTAGTTTCTCTTGTTATTACTTGACAACAGAGAAATTTCACTAAAACTTCAAAAAGATTTGAAATTTGCCAAAGAAAAATAGTATGTACATTGCATTATACATTATATACACGTTATATATACAGCTTTTTTAATTTAAAAATTAAAGACAATCTTCTAAATGGTAAAATGGTCAATTACATTTTTTTAAACAGTGTAGAAACAAATTTTTTTGTAGATCTAGCTGAAAATATCTTCTGATGATAAATTAGAGAGCCTCCTTTTTCTCTTTATTCATATATTTTATTCTGCAGGGACAGAAATCCTGACAGTGCAGGCGGCTGATAATGATGACCCCAAGACAGACAATGTAAGAATTTTTTACCGTTTGGTCGGACAAATTCCAGAAAGTCCTCGTGCCCTGTTCAGAGTGGACCGCGACTCAGGGGTCATCTCAGTCCAAGCGGACAGTATGGAGGGCACGGCACCGCAGTACACCCTAACCATCACTGCTGAGGATGCCAAAGGTGACTATGCAAAATGCAAAATACAAACTTCGCTATAAGGCAATTTTCATGAAAAGGTAACTGTAGTGTTTATCTTGTACTTAAGGGAGTTAAAGAGAGATAGTATAGCACTGACACAAACATGTGCATCAATGATAATTATATGTAAAACATTTCATCTTTCATAATGACCATAATAGGCAAAAGTTAATTACCTTTGTGAGCAAGTGTGTCAGTAGCCTCCCTTGAGATTTCCAGAAGATGTATATATATTAGCCTCTAGGGTGACAGATGATGTGATCTGCATGACTCATGGGACTCAGGGTGTGACGAAGGCTAACATGAGGTACTTGCTGTTCCTTCAGCATTCTTAATTTGTGAGAAGGGCTGACCCTGAGTCACTAACAGAAGCTGTGATTCTTTTCCTGGCAGGTCTGAACAGTTCCTGCACTGTGGTTGTGACGGTGCAGGATGAGAACAACAACCCACCGGTGTTCTCCCAACACGAGGTACGAGAACACATGTTCAAACAGTTACTTGCGCACAGAGATTAGGACGCCTTTCACACATTGATCTGTTTGGGGCAATATAAACAATAGCTTTGGAAAAATGGCAGGCTAAACATCATCCGTGGGTTTTGGACTGTGAATGCGCTTCGCAGGTCACTGATCTAATTTTCCTGGCGGGGAACTAGATATGGCCTCTAATCTCAGGCTTATATAGATGGCATTATGTTATTGGAAGACTTTTATTCGTCTCTCTGTACTCCAAGTGGACAGTGTTTTTAGAGTTTAATCTGATAAAGCTTTCTTTAGAGACAAATTTCCACTCATTTATTTATAGGTCAATCTACAGCAGGCTACATCATGATTACAGAGCTCCATCCAGTGTCGTTAACATGGCAGAAATTGTATAAGAAGCAGTGTTATCTTAGCCATTACAATCTTACAGAAAGTTCTGTGAGCACGGCATCATAAATGCTGCAGCCAGTTGTTTCCTTTGAACGAAGGTTTCATTTTGGTCAAGGACAGAAGCCAATCGACTGCAGAGCCTTGGCGTAAATGTCCAGATCAATCAAATATTTGGTACAACACCTGCCACCGTGTTATTCTATACGTCCCCGTCCAGTGTAATGGACACTTAGGGATTTTAATCAAACAGCTTTCAAACCTTGCTGGATGATCATTACAAAGCCGTTAAAAACAAATGCACACTTGCTCAGATAATCACTACCACAGACACACAAACAAAGAGGTGGAAAATGCTCTTGAACAGGTCACGCCTGAGTAGTGCAGCTTTTTCCATGGCAGTGCAGCCCTATAGGGGGTGATGTGGGAGGTGAGTGGTGACAGGACTGGGTTCAGCAACCCTGTGGATGGGGCAGCCAGATCACAGGCATGGTTGCTTCTCTAGAGGACATCCAGGAGTGGCAGATTAAACGGCTGTCTAAACACAGAGAGGTTCACAAATAAAGGTCAGCTCACACCAGGGGGGCAAGAGGGGGCAAATGTATATTGTCACACGCAGTCACCCATCGTCTCAACAGAAAATTGGGCAACCGGTCATCACTGGCATTTATTAGTGACCGCACAATCTGATCATCATCAGCTTGCTGGCCAAAGCTGCAGTGGCCTTGACAAGAAATAAATAATCATTATCATTATTTAGCATTCAGTGAGGTTGTTATTGCAAATTTATATAGCACCAATTCACAACAACTGGCACCTCAAAATCAGAGCGAAACCCCCAACAATTTAATGATCTCAATGTAGAAAGTATTTTGCGATGATGGGAAAAAAGAACTCCCTTTTAAAAGGAAGAGGCAGTTGGCAGAACAAGGCACAGATATCTACTGCTACACATAACAAACACATAACAAAACAGTGAGCTTACCCTGCCGTATTAGCCTATCTCTGGTCTTTTTTTCAATCATTTAAAAAAAAAAAATCGTCTTTGTTTTAAAAGGTTTTTTTCGGACAGCAGACCACAAGTGGACATCTGAGACAAATTTACTCTTCTTTAATCGTGTGTCTCCAAGGTGTCCAGTTTATGGCCTTATTCACATTAAAGGGCAGAGTGCATGTACTGAGGTGTCCTCAGCATATACAGTACAGATAAATGTACAAATGAGAGATCTTCATGGGGGGGGGGTTTCACTCAAGACACATTTTAAAAAATGCAAGGCCCTCTAAGCATTTAGAGATCTTTGATTTAAATTGCCTATTTATTGATGGAAAAATCATATGAAGCCCATAATTTTAAAATTGGTGAAAATTATAGAACTTGAAAACGTAGATTACCTTCAGTTTTAGTAGTAATAGTAATATGTTTGTTATGCCCTTTTCATTAAAGGGTCATGTGTTTCTCATATACCCCACTGAATATTTAATTAAAAAAAAAATTGGGGTGGCAGGGTGGTAGGGCAGCAGGTGCGTGACCAACGGGGCCCAGGGGGGGCACTGGGAAGCCTATGTCTATGTTGGAAATAATTTTAGTAAACATGAGCACAAGAGAGAGGAAGACAGCCAACATTGAGCCCAAACATTAGCTTGTTAATTATTCCTGCACGTCCAATTTTTGTCATATGTATTGCATCACTTTGTATGTTCCTCACAATTTCACGTCATCATCCCCTGCCCTGCGTTGTTCTGTTTTTGGTGTGCCACCTCAATATTTTTAGTGGCCCCCATATGGCCACCTCTATAAAAACTATTCTGGTGCCCCTGACGGGAGGTTTTCCTTGAAGATCATCAGGTCAGTGACCACTCATGTGAGCTGAGAAATTTGAAACCTGTTTTTAAAAAAAAAGCAAATTGCTTCTATACAGTTTTTCACTTCTTTAAAGGATAATCGTTTTGTTCTTAGTGATCAATCATTCTGTGTTTTCTCCCCATCAGTATGGACCTTTTCACATCCCAGAGGACGCCCTGGTGGGTACGACAGTGACAGCTGTACTGGCGAGGGATGCAGATGTTCGAGGTGGAGACAGCTGGCAGGTGGACTACCATTTAGAGTCTGGAAATGAGGAGGATGTCTTTTCATTAGTGACAGACAAGCAGACCAATGAGGTCTCACTTGTCCTCTCCAAGGTGAACAAAAGCAACACTCACACATTTGTCCGCTTTCAGGGGTCCATCGGTCTGATCGGGTCTGAATGAAACTTTTTTTTTTTTTAATTCTGTATTGAGAGGAGAGAGAATGCAAATATCCTTTGCTCTCAGGGACACAGATAATAATGTCAAGGACAATTTTTGGCATATTTGCTTGTATCTGTCCTTGAAGCATGTGCATGTTCTAAGAGATTATTCACTCACAGTCACAGAAAACTAACCTCATTTTATAAATGCACAATTTAATATCACCCTATGTAGATATTTTGCATTGAAAGACAGTTGGAAAAAGATTTTCCGAAATGTCCAAATTTTAGTCCCACATGCCCTAAGTAAAAAGAGTCCTGCACGACATTGGCATAATCTCTCCTGTCCCCAGGGTGCATCACCCTTCGCCTGCCTCCTATAATCCAACAGGGCATTTTAGGGAGGCATGTGGGAATTAATGTGTGCTTATGTGTGTATACTCTAATGGTCTGCACTCTGTGAGTGGCCAGGCAGGAGACAGTCTATTATTTTCAACCTCTTGTGGGAGTTGATGAATGTGATTGAACTGTGAGCTGCACAGGCCCCTATGAGATAAAGCAGAGCATTTCCAAAAGCTAAAAATGGACCTCGATCTATTATTTCAGTTTAACAGACAATGGCTTGTTTTCAAAAGTGATGTCATGCAGCTTAAATTCCTGTCTCTATGAGTGGCTCCTACATTGACCTTGCAAGATATCACTATAGCGAACACTGCATCACTAGAAAGGATACTGTAGATTAGTTAGCTTACCATAGTAAAAATTAAAGCTTAAATCTTCCAAAAGTAAAGCCCCAGTGGATTAAAATGCACTTAAGCAAATCCTTTAATTCACCAGATTACAGGGTGAGGTCAGCACTAGAAAGCAGACACATTTCATTATTAGAAATTACAAAGCCAAATGAATAATTAGATTGTGTGAGCGGATACGAATGGCATTTCACCACACAGGCTGAAGAGTGAACGAACTAGTGAAAGCGATGGGATCAAATTAGTGTGGAAAAAATGGTGATGTCACATTAAATGAAAAAATGAATCATGAACATTTTGTAAAAGAAGTGTTAACTGGAACTTCTGTTGAAATTAATTTGAGACTAGGCTTTCACATTTCTTCGATATAGGTATCTTAGAAATATACACTCACTGGGCTCTTCATTAGCTGATACCTGGTTGGACCTCCTTTGACCTTCAGGATTGTCTTAATTCTTCATGACAAAGATTCAACAAGATACTGAAAACATTCCCTAGAGATTTTGGTTCAAATTGACATGACATAATTACTCATTTGCTGCAAATTTGTTGGCACTGCATCCATGATGTAAGATCTGGTGACTGTGGGGGCCAAATGAGTAAAGTGAAGTCAACGGTATGTTCAAAGAACCAGTGGCCATAAAAGGACAAACATTTTCAGCAGCAATACTCAGGTAGGCTGTAGTACTAAGGGCCCCAAATTGTGCCAAGAAAAAAATCTAGCCACACCATTACATCACCATGCAGCAGCCTGAACTGTTGATACAAAATAGGATGGAGCCATGCTTTCATGTTCATGTTCAGCTGAATCGTACAGCGAAACCCAAACATATCAGACCAGGCAATGATTTCTCATTTTCTACAGCAGGGGTAGGCAACTCCAGGCCTCAAGTGCCGGTGTCCTGCAGGTTTTAGGGGTCAACACACCTGAATCAAATGATTAGTTCATCACCAGGCCTCTGGAGAACTTCAAGATATGTTGAGTAAGTAATTTAGCCATTTGACTCAGCTGTGTTGGATTAAGGACACATCCAAAACCTGCAGGACACCAACACTCGAGGCTGGAGTTGCCTACCCCTGTTCTAAAGTATGTCCAGTTGAGCCTGTGTGAGCTGTAGCCTCAGTTTCCTGTTCTCAGCTGACACGAGTGGCATCTGCTTCATGGTTTAGCAAAATACTCTTCTGCATACCTTGGATATAACAAGTGTGTATCTGAGTTAGTGTTGCCTTCCTATCAGCTCAAAACAGTCCATCCATTTTCCTCTGACCTCTGGCATCAGCAAGGCATTTTCGCTCAGAGAGCTCACTGGATTTTTCTCTTTTCCAGACCATTCCCTGTAAACCTTAGAGTTGGTCGTGTGGGAAAATCCCAGTAGATGAGCAGCTTCTGGGATACTCAGAACAGCCCATCTGGCACCAACAATCATGCCACATTCAATGTCACTTAAACGACCTTTCTTTCCCATTCTGATGCTCAGTTTGAACTTCAGCAGGTCGTCTTGACTATGTCTACCTGCCCAAATGCACTGAGTTGCTTCCAAGCAGTTGGCTGATTTAATTCTGTAAAGAGCAGTTGAACAGGTGTATCTAGGTGTACCTAGTAAAGTGACTGGGGGATTGTATGTGTGTGCAAAGCAGCTCATTCTGACCAGCCTCACTATTTTTCTTACACCAGGAGAGATTGAAAATCTAACTCGCTAATCTAACAAGCATCAAAACTATCTCGTAAACATTGTTATTCCTTTAAGAGTTTAGTCTGTAAAGACAGAAGAAATAAACAGATGTGTAAATGCGTAGACAGATGGTGAGACTTCACATTTTAAAGAGAGATACTACAGTACTGTTGCTCTTACAGTTTTAAATAAAATATTTTATGTTATGTATCAAATTATGAGCAGTACACAAATACACAAATGTGGTAGGCATTGATGTTTTTTTGTTTTTTTTTTAATATATGAGAACATTTATTTGGGTGGTGTACTGAGTATTACTGTAATTTAAGCTAATAAATATGTACAGCAAGAACATGATGCTACTCTAAAGGTACTTTATTCATGCTTTAGGGTGAAAAAAAAGAGTGGCATCATCAGGTGAGTAACACCAGGGTCCACACACATGCTCTCATGCACTGATGCACACCGAGCAGTTTGATGTGTCACTTCCAGTTAACAGCAGTACTCATCTATTCTCCAAGGTTTGCGTTTTTTTCTCCCTGGCAACAAAGACACGTGTACTCAGCAGGGTGATGTCAGGCAGTGCCAGTTTGCTGATGTCTTGTTACACATTTACTGGCAAAACATGACAACAAAGACAAGCTTCGGGGCAGGATTCAAAAGATTACACTGAAAGAAATCAATTGTGCCCAGTTGTAATAAAGATTGAGTGATGGGATTCCTTTTTCCTTCAGCTGGGTTGTTTTGCCTCTAAAATCTGTAAAATCAGTCTTTTTCCATCTTTTCATCATCCCACTGTGAATCTATTTTTTTACAAACAGAGTCAGAAGGTTAGAGTTACTATTTTAGTGCACAGATTATGGTAATCCTATCACTTTGAAACTGCTACTTTCAATATTTGGACCTATAAATAGCACATACTGTTCAACCCAGAGGATAAAACAAAGTTGTTAATATTCATGGCTAGGTTTTACTTTTTGATTATTCTTAAATTACTTTTATGGCCTTTCAGATACATACAAAATAAAACAGTGTGTTCAGTTTATAATGTACTATCTTTTCCACTGTCATGGCCTAGTTTCTCAAACAGCATCATGGAAAATCTTTCACTGGTGGCTCACTGAATCAATTGTTTTTTTCTCTGTATCTACACTGTCTAGAAATATAGTCACACTGCCAGTAAATCCAGTTTCTTTGGGCCTAAGATAAGGGGACTAGACACAAGCGGGATATAGTGTGTCCCTCTCCTGCTGGCAAATAGGACATGCTTTTTTTTGACTTTCCGTTTAGTTTCGTTACACTTGAACCTTCAAAATAAATCTACTTTTATCACATTTAGGTTCATATGAAAGGGTAACAGGGCACAGCATCAGCAATTAACTGTTTTAACTCAAAGACAAACCTGGAACTGAAAAAAACACTTAATACGTTTAAAATTCATCAGTGCCTGCCTAACACCGTATGACATTTAGAAGGGGCTCCAGCACCCCCAGCAACCCTGAACTAGATGAGCTGAAGAAAAGCAGAAGAAATGGATGGATGAATGGCGTGTAGCTAATTAAACAGAAAAGTTATCATAAAAGTGACTGAGAAACTTGGGCTTGCGCTTGACTGTTGCAGCTGAAGTGAACAAACACCTTTACAGAGAGTCCACGTCATGGATTTGTTTCATGTGATTCAATACAGAAGAGGTCAAATATGTAGATCCCTTCTTTCTCCTTGTATTCAGCTGTATTGCTGCCATGCTTCATCCAGTAATCAATATTCTTGATTTTTTTCTAATCATCAGAAATTGGCTTCCTGCTCACTCTGAATGCGATTGTGTTTATTGCTTTCTCTTTGTGTGAAGTTTTGTGGCAGTTGTCAGGCTACAACTGCAAAGAACTGCAACTGAAAACTGTAATATTCGGATAAAAATCTGTTTTGTTGAACTGATATAGTAGTAATGATTTATTTTAGGAATGATACCAGATGTTGTACTTCAAAGAACATGTTGAGGTACAAGTATCTCCATTTGTGAAATGCACCTTTAGTGGATTTATAATGTGTTCATGCACTATTTCACCCAAAAGCAGATTTTCCCTCTTAACCTTAGAGGTATTTAGTTTGTAAAAAGCTTTGTTTTATTCAAGCAGTACTTTGCAAATTCTGCTTCTTCTATTGTGGAGGTAGTTGTTTAATGCACTGTTGTGAATTAAATTAAGTAACACTTAGTGAAACTTGGTGTGTGCGTGCATCTTTTCACAGGTGTTGGACTTTGAGCGTGAGAGTGAGTACATCCTTGTGCTCAGTGCCCAGAATCCAGTTGCATTAGTCCGCGGTCGGTATGGCCCCGCATCCACAGCAACGGTCTCCATTTATGTGGACGACGTGAACGAGGGTCCGATCCTGTCTCAAAGCCATTATGAGGTGACTGTGAGAGAAGGGGAGGAACCAGGACGGGTTATTGCCACCATCCGAGGTTATGATCCCGACTCTCACCCAATAAGGTGACTAATTTAGGCTGACAGGGGTGTGAAATTGCATGGTACATTTTAATTTTACAGAGCTATGGATGTTTTTCTGGTACAGATATTCTCTTCAAGGGGACACCAAGAAATACTTTTCAATTGGGAAGTATTCTGGTGAGCTAAAGACTGTGCAGGCCTTGGACAGGGAGGAGAACAGCACGTACACCATGGAGGTGATTGCAGTGGATGGACGTAAGATCATTTCCATCATTGAATATGCTACACAATGGTTTGTTTAAAGGTAGACAGTTTCCAAGGCATAGATTTAGTCAGTTATTTTTTTCTTTAATTCTTAATTCATGTCTGGGGAAACCTGGTGCTTATATGTTAAAAAGTCTAGGGTACAATAGTTTGTAGGGTTATTTTACATCTCTTGCATTCATCTTAGGAAACTCCTCCCTGTCTGCATCCACCCTGGTGACCGTCCATATCCTGGATGTGAATGACAACAGTCCAGTGCTGGTAGGAGATTACTCCTGGAAGTACCTGTGTACACCTCGCTTGGAGGACCAAGCTTTGGTGCTTGCATCACGAGACAGCGATGGACCTCAACATGGCGGACGGCTTAACTTCTCCCTCTGCAGCGATGTCACAGTTCGACGTAACTGGAAGCTAATACCTATTAACGGTAGGGTGAACACTGGGTAAAAGCCCAGTCAACACATAGCATACACTGTGATTCACAGTGAAAGGACAAGTGGAATAAATAATATACTGCTGCTAGAAGAAACTCCCCTAAGCTACTTCACTCTGATAAATTGTATGTAGTCAAACATGCTCAAAAGAAATCTAATTATTTTTTTATACCTTACAAACTTGGACTTGAAAGTTGTTCTGTTATCTTTTTTTTTTTTCAGTAAGGTGAAGTCAGATAATTTTGGTTGCCAACATAGTCTGAAAGTGAGCCAGAGTGGGTGTAACAGTGCACCCAGATAGGCACACAAATCATAGCTAAAAAGAATTTTCACTAAGTGAAATGAATCGTCATAAAAACCCACTTTCCAAAAGTAACAAGTCAGATTACCAGCTGTGAGAAAGCTCTATCTGGTAACTGTAGACAATGTGAGCCAAAGCTGCTGACCTGAGTTCTTTAACATGGAAAAAATTGACCCTCTCAGGCAGTTTGTGATGGTGTACGTGAATGTTGTGTCTTTCTTCTCTGTGTAAAATTATAATCTGCTCTGATTAATGTCAAGCATAAGGAAGTTGATTTGTTGGAGAGGACAAGTTGTTGTGTTCCAGCCAAACGGATCTTGTGAAGGGGATAAATCGAATTTTAAATACAGCCAGTGGACATCTAATTTTCCACAGTGCGCTAAATGTTTTGCATTATTTTTCTTACATGAATCAAAATCAGAGAATTGCCATCTAGAGCAGACATGTGCAAAATGCCCTGATTTATTTTCTTCCTGAAAAACATCTCCAGTGCTATCTGAAATGCTAGGTATAATATATTATAATTATCCTTTTTTTGCAGTTGTAACTGCTTGTGTTTTGCTCACTGAATACAAACTATTTACTGCAATGACGTCTGTCATTAAGTCATTCACACAGCTCAACCGCTTCCCTCTCAGTTTTTTTTAAAAATCTTTTTCACTCCCCTGTTCCTGTTCCTGTTGGTATTGATTGAGCCCAGCTGTAATTATATCTTGTCTGTAATTTCTTTCACGTCACCGCTGGTTTCCTGCCAACTAATGGAGGCTAAAATAGAAATTTCCCAGAATGCTTTGCATCTGGTCATAGTCAGTAATGGTTTTAGCAATAAATATGTACTTTTGTCTGTCTCATTTTGCAGCAAACATGTCTATGTTTTAAAATTTTCTTTTATTCTTTTAATTATGATTACCTCAGCCTCTAGTGAATGAAAGAGCAGATCTGTGTGTATGTGTGTGTGTAGTATAGCCATTCATCTCAAGTCTTTTAGGAAGCTGAGTGACAGTTCTTTTCACCAAGACATTCAGTTAATCAAACGGCATGTTCGTGTTCCTCTTTCGTATGCTCTTAATGGCTGTTCACAGCTGCCAGGCAAAATGCTTTTTGGGATCACAAGCTTTCAGAATAGCTCTGGTCAGGGTAGGTGGTCGGTCACACTTCCAACTTATAAAATGTCACGTCACAGGTGACACAGTGCAGACAGAGGATAAATAGATCGACATTAACAGCCTCTGCAGAAGTGCTGCACAGGTCATGTTTCCCTCCCCGACAAATGGAACATGAAGGGGGATGATGGTAAGGTGCAATCGGACAGTTTAAGACTATCAGATAAGAGTTCAAACAGCTTGATAATATGCTTCTCTTTACAGGAC
This sequence comes from Hemichromis elongatus, assembly GCA_015108515.1. Taxonomy (NCBI): domain Eukaryota; kingdom Metazoa; phylum Chordata; class Actinopteri; order Cichliformes; family Cichlidae; genus Hemichromis; species Hemichromis elongatus. The sequence goes on from VUQR01011818.1 coordinate 33,681, forward strand.
AGGGTTCTTACGTCATGCAGCCAGGCTTGTGTTTTAGCCTGATTTACAGAGATAAGATAAAGAGTCACAGGCTCCAGACCACTCCATACAGAGCCCCATCAGGCTCTTTCTGCTTGCTCTTTATTCATACAGTCGTATGGATGTGTTTGGCCTGGGGTTTTCTTCCATTGGTTATTAGAACTTAAATAATACTTTAGAGTCGTATGTGATCTTTTTCCCCCCCATAAAGACAGTTGTTGTTGACTGCTGTTGGACTATAAATCACTTTTCTGCACCAACTAAAAAGTGTTTTGTCCTTCAGATACACACACCAACCTGTCCTTAAATATCCCGTACCTGCCGCCTGACGTCTACATCGTGCCCTTCACCATCTCTGACAGCAGCTCTCCTCCCAGGAGCACCTTCATACACTTGCCAGGTAATGCTGACACCTCTGCTGATAAGCTAAAGCGAGTACATAGAGGTTCTGGGACAAGAGTGCTGGAACAATCAATAGAGATCAACCCCAGTGTGCCAGCTTGTCCTAGCGCTGCTGTTGTTTATTAATGATGCAATGGTGATGATGCAAATGATTTTTCCAGACTCCTGATTACAAAGCTCTCTTAAGATTGTGTTCTGCCTAATATAACCATTCTGACATTTCATAACACAACATCACACATCTTGCACACTGGTTAGGATTAACTACAGTCACATGAAAAGGAAATTTTTCACATGAGCCTATGCAGTACTGCAGCTCCATAGGGCTACTAACAGATGCACTTAACTGATCATCAACACATCCGAACACAGTTATAAATGCACAGGTTTCGTCTGCCTTCTTGTCTGGAGCCATTACATGTGTTAATACAATGACACAGATGTCCCATCAAATTCCCTCCAATGATCAGACTGTTGAATGTTGAGAGAAATTTTTAAAAAACTCAAGAGTTACAACTCTTCCAAATACTGACATTCATGACAGTACAATTAGAAATAAACTGAACATGTATGGCTTGTTTGGAAATTGGGAGAAAGCCTCATATCTCAAAATATATATATATATATCAGCACAGCCTATGTTTGTAGCACTGCATTTGAGTAAACTCCAAGACTTTGGAGAAACAAGACCAAAGTGAAGCTCTTTGGCCATAATGCACAGCGCCATGTTTGGCAAACACCAAGTACAGCGTATCAGCACAAACACCTCATACTAACTGTCTAGCAAAGTGGTGGAGGGATGATGATGATGTCAAGGCTCAGACTCAGATCTGGACTCAAACAGAAAGGTAAAAGTTCAGCACGATTATTGCTGGCTTCCAAGTAAACAGGGATTTATACAAGGCAGTTATGTCTGAGCTGAGCTGGCACAGGGGCAAACAGGATAGCCACAGATTACCTCTCGTAGGCAAAACCCACGCAAGGCTCAAGTCTCGAGTGCGAGCAACTGCACAAGAGACAACGAAAAGAGCCAAACGCCATGGTAAACGCAATGATTTGGCAGCGACTGAGGGATTTCTTCAGCAGGAAGTATCAGGAATGTAACAACCAGTTGCATAGGAGGGTAGCACGGCAGAGTTAACCCATACACACACATTACACAGAAAAAACAGGACATAATAGACTGGAAATGGCAAGTTGGCACAGGAGGACCAGGGGATCCACAACAGATGAAGCATTTTAACGTCATATGTGACAAAAGCTTGGTCTAAAGACTGTGATCTCAAGCACTGCATCAAATCTAAAACAGAACAACTCAAAAAGAAAAAAATCTAAAGTCCACACAGTAACCCCAATAAGATTCTGTGACAGGACCTTAAACTGTATATAATATGTGCACCAATGACTGATAAAGTCATACAGAAAATGGTTATTTCAAGTTGTGATTCTACAAGCTTTGAATCAATTGAGTATTTTTCACAAGGCTGCATGAATACTTTCTTTTTTATACAAAATATGACTATATGGAGAAGAAAATTTTGTTTGTAGTGATGTGGTTGAAATGATCAAGGGACTCCAAAACTTTATGCTCCAGACAAGCAATCTATAATCTTCAGTTTTGTGATAAGTTATTTTCTTTTTCAAATGGCCAATCAGCCTTTAAATATGATCGGTTGGGATTAGAAACATGAGGAATGGTTGCTGAAAAAGAGCCTTTTCAATCCCTATGAAGATATTACATTAAAACTCCTGCGTGATTTGTGATGAACGTGGTTGCCATATATGGTTCCTTGCTGGATTATGAGGCTAAAAACTATATGTGGTATTGTAACAATAACAAATATTTAAAAAGTCTTAAAAAGTCTTTTAATGACTTCCAATAACACTCCAGGGTTACGGTTTTCAAGTTTCAAGTATTTCCAATAATTTCATATTATATGAATCAGTCTAATTTTTATTCCACAATAATATTTTATATGTGACCACAAATGTTTCAGTGGTATTGTAAAATATCTTTCTCGTTTCCCTGTAATCACTACTCTTTAACTCTTTATCTAAAGCCACTGGTTATAACATCCAGGATTTGTATTAATAGCAAAAAAAACCTCAATTTTCTCAAGGAATCACAAAATGACACATCAATTCTGAATCAAACTCTGGTTTGATGTGTAAAAAATTCCTGATGTGTGAGTTGTGTGTTTGCTCTCTCTCCTGTTAGTGACTGTGTGTCCCTGCAATGTCAGAGGAAACTGCAAAATGGCTGCCAAGCAGCTGGAGGGCATGCCAACTATACAGTCTGCAGTCGGCATTTTGCTGGGCACCTTTGCAGTCATAGGTAAGCAGGACAAAAGCAGTTTGACTGCTATTAAAATCTATTTCAAAATAGGTGGGAATGTAATAGAAGTAATGTAAAGTAACTAATATAATAATATATATAATATAATATAATATAAGCCATATTATAAAATCTTTCAGAGCATCTAAATTAGCAATGTTGTGTTGTTAAATATCCCAGATTGTTTTTGTCCTTCTAGGAGTGATCCTCATTGTTGTATTTGTGAGACTGTCCTACCAGAACCCCAAAGAGCCAAGCAAGACTAACCAAGAGAGAGTTCCCCTTAAGATTACAATCTAACTAAACTGTATTGTCCTACTTACTGGACAAACATGACAATCCTGTTTCAGGGCAATAAATTCATTACGTGACCGTGAATGTCTTTAAAATAAATGTACACTTCACTTGCAGTTTTAAGTTCATTTGTATGCAAAGTATGTTTTACTTTGGTCTAGTGCTCTAATGTATGTTACATGCTTAGGTCTGTGCTTCCACATGATGTGAGCTTATCTTCTCAGTTTGTCTGTTTTTTGCTGTTAATATCTTTTAAAATGTTGCCCAGTTACTATAACAAGAAAAGTTATTGATTGCACAGGAAAGTTAATTACTAAAATGTAAGATTTATAAGATTATGTTATGTGAAAGAGTTCGATTTTTCTAAAAGGGATTCTTTTTTAAATTTGATCCTACACTTTTGTAATTTGTAACACGTTACTCGTTATATTAAACACATCTGATCATAAAATTATGATGCCATTTCTTTGAATATCATAAAAAGAAAAATGCTGGAAATACAAAAGCGAGGGGAAAGTATGCCTCTCAATGCTGACATGTGAATCTATGTTACTTAACACATGAGAAGAAATAAAAAAAATGTTTTAAGTGCCGTATATCTGCATAATTTATTTACACCCCAATCCAGAATGCAATGATTTGCAGATCCCATAAACACAGATTTTTATTTACAATGCTACAAAGAAAACAAATCAAATCTTTAAACTGAGACTTTTTATTATTGCTCATTTCGAATTTCATCGCCGCAACATGTCTAAAAAATGTTGGGGCAGGACAATGAAAGTCTGCAAAAGTGTGTAAATGCGTAACTAGTAACATGATTGGGCGTTTCAGAGAGGCAAAAAAATGCATCTACAAATTGTGGAACAATTTGAGAATAATGTTCCTTAATGTAAAATTGTGATGACATTGAATATCTCTTCATATCTACCGTACATAACATCATCAAAACATTTCAAGATTCTAGAAAACTCTCTGTGTGCAAGCAACAAGGCTAAAAATCAGTATTGGATGTTCGTTATCTTTGTGCCATTAGGCAACACAGCATTAAAAACAGGCATGATTCTGTCATGGAAACCACTGCATGGGCTAAGGAACAGTTGAACAGTTCAGTTCAGTGTACCTCCACAAATGTAGTTAAAGCTACATCATGCAAAGAAGAAGCCATATGTGAACATGATCCATAAACACTTCTGTCCTCTCTGGGCCAAAGCACATTTAAAATGGGACGAGGCAGAGTGGAAAGCTGTCAGATTCATCTGACCACAGAACAGTTTATTAAATGAATTTAATTCTAAAATTAAAATTATTTTTTTTAATTTATTCTAATTTTATTTATACAGTGCCAAATCACAACAACAGTCACCTCAAGGTGCTTTATATTGTAAGGTAGACTCTGCAATAATACATACATTCAAAACCCAACAACATATGATCCCTATGAGCAAGCACTTTGGCGACAGTGCGAAAGAAAAACTCCCTTTGAACAGGAAGAAACCTCCAGGAGAACCAGGCTTAGGGAGCCATGTGCCACGACCAGTTGGGATTAGAACATGGATACCACATCCTCTAGACCAGAGGTGGGGGAACTCCAGGCCTCGAGGGCCGGTGTCCTGCAGGTTTTAGATATCACACCTGAATCAAATGATTAGTCCACTACCAGGCCTCTGGAAAACTTCATGACATGTTAAGGAGGTAATTTAGCCATTTGAATCAGCTGTATTGGACACATCTAAAACCTGCAGGACACCGGCCCTTAAGGCCTGCTCTAGACTAAAGAACAGGGGAGAACCTGGCTTGTTATCTGTATTCAGTTCAAAAGTCTGCATCTCTGATGCTATGGGGGTGCACCTATGGAACTGGAAGTTTGCACATCTGGAAAGGCACCATCAGTGTTGAAAGGCCCTCCCAGATTTTAGAGAAACATGTGCTCTCATCCAGATGCCAACTTTTTTACAGACAGCCTTGTATATCACAGCAAGTCTGTAGACCTGAATGAATCATCAGCCACTTCCTGTGGCAACCTACTGTCTTCTAAATTATAAACCAAACCACTTTTCATCTCATGAGACAGCCTAAATTTGACCTGGGAGTGTAACCACATTAGCAGCATGCTCCAGTTTCTGTAATTGAGGCTTTTCAAATGCTGACCTAGACGACCGAACCGGCAAGCAAAGCTATATTCAGACCATAGCGCTGCTATGAATAGCTCAGCAAGGTCCACTGAATGACATTCACGCAGCAGAGTCCAGTGAAGTCACCAAGCTTTCATTCACAAAAAACAAAGCTTTACATCTTTAAAAATATGCTGTGCTGCTTATTTACACCTGACCAAATATACTGTCAAAATGATTAAAAACTGCTTTATTAATCTTATGAGTCTCTTTCAGCTGGAAAATATATGCTTTTTAGGTACACATACCTGAAAATACAGTTATTTTCTCACTGAATGAAATGTATATATTGGAATTTATAAAATCACAGACAGCAAATAAAAATGGAATGCAAATTTCCACAGTAGCAGTTGTTTTCTTTTTAAATTTGTTTCCCGGGTTAAATGGTAGACTACTGTGGAATAAATTGCACACATTTAGTATTCTGGGCATCATGAATTTTAAAGACAATACAGCAACAATGGAAAAAAAACTGGATAATAAATCCAAAAATATGCTAATTTACATATTCTCAATCAAAACACAAGTATAAAAACTGGATGCTTGCCTAACTGAACATTTTCAATGTACACTGACTCACCAGACAATGCTTACGATGGCCTACGCACACACTGTCCGTTTATAATAGTCTATTTATATCTCTGGCTAACTGTTCCAATCAAAGCAAGCTCAAAGTTAAAAAAAAACAAGAAACTGACAACCACCCTGAGCCAGATGAGAAAGCAGTGGGGTAGGGATTAGCTTGTGACATGGGGTCAAATGTTAGGCGGTAATAGCCTTCAACTTGATGTGTTCCTGCAAATCTTCAAAGGAGAGGGATAGCTCAACTGTCTGTTATGGGGTGCAAGGTGACTGAGAGATGTGGGGTGAGATTTCAAATGACTTCATGCAATCTTGGGAAACGAGAGATAACTCACTGCATACAGACGGACAGGAAAGCACAGAAAGAGTGCAGAGCACTGGACAGTTTTCCCCAAGTGGCTGGCTGGTTTTCCATTGCTCAGTTACCGGCACAGTCGAGTGTTTTTCCTAATCCCTCCTCCCCTTGGTCTGAGTTTCCCCACAGCTTTGGCTATTTTAAGCTTGTTTTAAGATCACTGTAGTTCACTTTGGATCCAAACTTAACAGTTTCCCCATCTGTAGCTGTTAGACATGCTATGTATGTATCCGTTTTCTTTAATCATAATTTTGATGCAGTATGCTTTTGCTCTTGCAGAAGGGCAATTTTTGGGGAATGCTTTACATATTGACTACAAACAATTCACCTCTGCAGTTAGGCTAAGTTTAATTAATTAATTAATTAGAAATCTGTTATTATTTTAGCTTTATTGCCACAGTTTTATGCTTTCTGACAATCTGATGGGGGAGCTATGTGCTTAAGAGCCCCTCTATTTCCCACAGCCAAGCATCTCAAGAGAGATCCTTCTTTTCATCAGAGGGAGACAAACACAAATCCAAGTACAACTATTTCTGTGACAAATACAACTATGCATAACCACTATCAGCTTTTCTTTGTGGACTCTTGATTGGCAAGTTTGGCAATTTGGCTTTCACCATCTCATTTTTTTTCGTATCACAGCTCTGCGGCTAGGCACAGACGGACCTGACTGAAAAACAAAGAAAACTGCAGGCTAAAGAGCCATCAAACACGAGGATGCTAAACCTCAAATTATACACTGACTTGTCTTTATTTTATGCTGTACAATATAATAATTTACAAATGAACATGATACTGTAGTAAGGCATGAAACTAGCAACTGAAACTAAACTGTCTAGTCAGCTACATAAGTGAAAAAGGTTTTGTCGTTGTTGTTTTCTTAATAACGTGTAGACAGAACAGTTGCCCTCTGCTGGCCATTGAGGAAGAATGCAGGCTTCACACATTTCTGCACTGGCTTTAGTTTCTCTTTGGCTTGGGCAATATAGTCCCCTAAAATTACAACGCCATATTTCAAAAACATTACGGTTGATAATATTTCTGACAATATAAAATAAAAAATACTGAACAATGTTTTATCGATGCTTTCAGATTGCATGCAGCAGCATTTATAAGTTGTCACTTTTGACAGTTACTAATATAAAGTGTGAATCTGTTGAAAAAAGGTGCTAGCACCATTATATTAAAGTAGCAATGACACAGCATGAAAGTAGACTAGGTGTTTTCCCTAGAAGTTTAAAATAAAAGTGTAACATCAGTGCTTAACACTTTAACCAAAGGAACTTAACAATGTAATTTGTATGGAGCTGCACAATATTCTCACACAAAAAAATTACAATATTGTAAAGTTTATTTCTACCTGACCTGGTAGGTAGAACCCGACCCAAGATAGTGTGTTCTATCTTGGGTCGGGTTTTTTAACCAGTGGGGCTATTTGCCTACTGTTGGGCCACATATTGTTGAAATAGTTCCTTTATTTACCAAGAACTATTACATTTACTAAATTACCATGTCTGACATTTTGCTCTTGCTCTCAGACATGTCTGGGCTTGTGTAGTTGTGCACATCTGGGAACATAAACCATTGTGTTGCTACAGCAATGCTATTTGATACTTTTTTTCACAGAATAAATTATACTGGTGTTATTGAGCTTTAGCGGGATAAAATATGGGCAACATTAATTTATTTTGCATTTTCACCCTTCTTAATTTTAGGATATTTAGCATTGCCATGACAAGAAAACAATAATGTTTTAATAATAATAAACATTTTCAAGTTGTCATTATATCAAGTCAGTGTACCATTAAAATAATTTTAAAGATGTTAAAGTTAGATAGTTACAAATGTATTCTTTTTATTTTATCGACATGTCCCTTAAAGCAGGAAAGCCTCTAGCTTGACTGATCATCTGTCAGAAGAAACGATACCCGCTGCCATTGTCAGGTATTTCACTGCATTGGGCAAAGCCATCACCAAGCTATTTAGATGCACAATTTGAAATGGTGGTTTGTTACCATCAACGTGGATTTCATCTTAAAGGAAAAATATTGTGGCGTGTTGGGGGAAGTAGCTAGTTCTCTCCCATCATGCCTTGGGACATGTGCTACTGTTAGGTGTTCTTGTTTTATTGTTGTGGTTACGTTACGTTCTTTTGAACTGTTCCCTTCATTGTTGTGTTATACTGCGATTCAAAGACACTGCCAATTATTGTTTATGGAAAGAATGCAGTACCATAAGTGAGTTTGGTTATGCTGTTATTGACCCTTGAAGCACAGTGCATTAGAAACCAGGTTGGAGAAGTAGCTCCCCTATCAGGGGTGGAGGTATAACATCATGCTTCATCTTTCTATGATGCTTTTCTGTGAAGATTCTCCTGATTGCCACAGTGATAATGTTTTTTTCTACAAGATGAGGGGTTTAAAGTGGCCATCATTT
>VUQR01011819.1:0-12265 GCA_015108515.1 Hemichromis elongatus
ATTCACTCGTTTACATGACCATATTTAGTCACTGACACTGAATAATTGAAGTCTCAGCTAGTGCTGTAGTTTTTAATATTGTGTGTGTTTGTGCAGGGTAAGTTCTACCTGCTGATCGAGGAGCTGAGCCAGCTGTTTCGAGCTCTCGTTCCCATCCAGTTGTGGTACAAGTACATCATGGGAGAAGACCCCTCAAACAGTTACTTCCTGGGAGCCACACTCATCATCATCTACAGCCTCTGCAAGGTTTAGACACCTGATATTGTTTTTGTCCTTTATTTTAAGGTTTTGCATGGCAGGTTTCCCCTAAACACTTACTTTTTAGACTTCTGGTAGACTTTTAGCTCGTATGCTTAAAATCATCAATATTCAGTCATTGTTTTCAGTCATGTACTGGTATTATGGAAATTTTGGCATGAGGGGGAATCCACATGAGTGGTCATTAAAAATGATCAGACTCTTCCTCCACTATTTTTTTTCCCCCCAATAATTGTAAGTCATTAGTACAGTAGTAGTTGCTGTTTTAGTCTGGTATTCTCGGTATAGAAAGGTACTGCCTCTGCAAATTTGTGTAAAATTGGTGGAGGACAAAAAAAAATTCACTATTGTGAATTTTGACGTGTTTTTGAGCAATATTAGTTTCAGAGTAGGAATGCACTTCAGCTCATGGAGCTGTGACAGGGGAAGAAAGAAGGCAGAAAACTCAGGAAGGTCACGGGAAGGTCAGCCTTTAAAAAGACTTCAAAATAGACTTCTTGATCTGTGACTCATTTAAAGTTTGAGACGACATTGTGTGGGGAACAGAAATAGTACAACTACATGGAACTTCAATGAATGAGTCTCTGGATGATGCAAAGATTATTTACACTCTGAGACCAGGACATTCTGCAGTGTGTGGTCACAATTATTAAACTGCATATAACAGTGATTCAGCTGTTGTAGTTCTTAATTACGGGGGTGTTCAACTTATTTATGTGGATCATTTCCTGGATGTGCGTAGTCCATGTACAAGTTGCAGCACACTGGTGTTTTCCAGAATCGGGCAAAGCAAGTCTTGCTTTAGTATAAAAGCATGCTAATATGAATGCTTCTTTGAGTGATTGTCGTCATAATGGTGGTTGAATGACTGGTCGACAGTTGATTGAACTTTAGAGAAACAAGCTCAAACCAGAAGGCTGTAGGTGGAGGAAGTTATCAGAGGTCTGTTTTTTGTGTAACTAAAACAATTTGCAGCAAGGACTTTTGATACATTTGTAATGGCTTTATTTCATATAAAGCTAATGAGATAAGAATTACATTAGTGAAGCGCACTCCTAAAACAAACCAATTTCTTTTAGGAGTTGAAATGAGCAGTTATATAAAATAGATTTTTTTTTTTTCATTTCAAAGCAGCGGTGTGCCCAAATATGGAGTTGTAAATCTGTTGGCATGTCTGTAAACTTAGTCCTTTTAATTTTTGAGGAAATGGGAGGCTAGTGGGATGCTGTGATTCCATTTTTATTTTACTTTTTAAGTCATTGTGCTTTGTCTTGATCTTGATTGATTTGCAGTCCTTTGACATCTGTGGACGTATATCTGCAATACGCAAGGCCTTGGTCATGCTCTGCAGCTCCCAGGTCAGTCTTTTTTTGTTTTCTTTAAAGAATTTACAAAAAATCTAAATGAGTATCCAGAAGATTTCACCGTTTTGTGCGTGTGTTTGTGCATATGCCATCCAGAGTTATGGAGTGAGAGCTGGCAGTCAACAGTGCAGCGAGGCAGGTGATGTCTGTGCTATTTGTCAGGCTGATTTTAGAGACCCCATTGCACTTCTCTGTCAGGTAAGGTTCACTAACTGGCAAAAAAAAATCAAAATTTTGCAAATTATTTTGCTCATATAAAGTCAAAATTGTTGTCATGAAATGTAACTATGGAGTGACAATTGACTATCTGTTATCATCTGTAAATAACAATTATGTTATAGACTTCTATATAAGATGGACCTAGTTTCTGGGTCTGAAACATAATCTGCATTCTTTCTAATGGCCAGCAGAGGGTGACTCTGTGGTCACAAACAGCTTTTAAATTCCTCAATCCTCTAATAAATACTTAAGGGTTCAGTCACTAGGCTCAGTTCTTTATTTTAGTGCAACCTGATGTTCATTTTTAAAAGTTCCTTTTATCCAAAAGAACAATAAAGCAGGACAAGCCTACCATGTGATTATTGCTGTTGTTTCCATGGTTATGTCACATGATTTCACAGTCAGATGTTCCCTCCAGTTGTGACATCTGGTTCCGGAAGTGCTTATATGGAGGGTCAAATATGCTCAGCTTAGTGTTTCACAACGAGACTTCACTAACCCGTGATGATTTCATGGTGACTATGTCAATAATTTCTAGTTGCAGTTTTCACAAGAGTTGCTTGAGTGACAAATGGAGCATTTATTTACTGGTAATTTTAGCAAGGTATGCTAGCTGTGTATGCGTCACACTTCTGCGATCAGATAAATGAAGATTTTGTTATTCTGCAGCACGTGTTCTGCGAGGACTGCCTGTGTTTGTGGTTCGACCGTGAGAGAACGTGTCCACTGTGCCGGTCTACTGTCGTTGAGACCCTGAGATGCTGGAAGGATGGCACCACCTCAGCTCACTTCCAGATTTACTAAGTTCTAACAATGTATCATGAGCATCCAGAGATATGATTGTACTGTGAAGCAAGGGAAACAGTGATATTTCTGTAAATGTATAAATCAGGCTAGTAATAATTGGGCTAATACATGATATATCGGGGACGTTAAACTTACAGGCATTCGAGACGGCCATAATGGAATATATTTAAAAATCTTAATTTCCTATAAAGTTGGTGATTGGCCAGATGTTTAAACAAATGATGAACTTGGTAAAGGAACATAAACTTGAGCTCAATTTCAATGGTTTGCTAGTGTTGCTATGGGTAAATTTTATTTGCCTTTTTTTCATATAAGAGTTCATTTTAAGTGCGGGTATAATGTAAAATGTGACAGAATATCCACTCTGAATTGTCTTTACAGTTTCATGACATGTATTGATTTTGCTCTACAACTTTGGACTTTATTTGAAAATGAAATGTCTCCGAATGATTTTTAATGGAAAATCTGTTTGTACTCTGTAGGTAGAAGACATTTGTGGTGGTAAAACGTAAGCATATTTAGATACTGAATAAGGAACAAGGTGGTGTGTGTCGTTTAAGTAGCCTGACTATAAACGGTACATTGTAAAGGTGTTGATATGTAGTACAGGCAGGCACCATAATCATACGTTGTCACTGACATCAGAGGCATATATCTGATAATCGTCCACAATGTAAATTGTCGTACATTTTTATTTCTCATTTATGTTGTTACTGTGTATTTTATTTAGAATAATTTCCCTGGGGTTGTTTAATAGACACTAGGACTTTAATGGAAAATGTGCAGTGCAGCACTGAGATCATTGGTTTTGAAATAAAGCACTTCAGCTCACATATCGGGCGCATTTCTTGTCTAAATGCAACGACACAAAGAATGTATCTCAGTAAAAGTTTTTTATTATCAGGACTGCTAAAAATTCATATGAAATGTTTTAAAAGTATAAAGACCAAACACTTTATAAAAGACAGTTTTAGTAATTTTACTCACATTACATTAAATATACTAGGGGAGAAAAAAAAGCTTATTTCTTTTTTTGCAGAAATCACAGACAGCATACAGCATAGCTTCCTATGCATTTTCTTTATAATAAAAAGCCACATAACGCTCCCCCAACAAATTTTTAAAAAAGCAAAGTAATGTGTAAACGTCATCTAAACACTGTAGAAAACACCTGTAAAAACCACTCTCATTATTTACATGCTTACACTTATAGCTTAGCTTATGTTAAAAAAAAGAAAAAGTACAGTGCATTATGAAGCTTGGAAACATTTCAGTGCATTATTAAGGATTTCTGCACTAATTGTAGCCTAGATACAGAAGGTCTAATGGGTTTAATCCCAGTTTTCACTGATGCACTCGCATTGTGGGAGGTGAAAATTTTAAAGGCGTACTATTAGTAAGCTTTTCCTTCCACTCTACCAGGGGAGGATTACATCACCGGCTTGTAGAAGGGATGACAGAATCGGAGAGTCACGTAGGGGTAGGTATAGCCACTGACTGACTGCAGGGCTGCTGGTGTCGTCTCAGCTTGGTATAGTGCATCCATATCCGACCTGAGTTAGTCTTCATGCCACATGCAGAACAGTCAGAAACGCAGTTCCGTGCTGAAACACAAATTTAACCCGCTTCCCCTTTTGTCGCGTTTCCACCCGCTGTGCACACTTCTTCCTGCACCGCGTCCTCCGACTCTCCTCCATCCTTTGCTTTAAGTGCAAATGATGTGAGCCCGTTGCTTTCCCTCATGCATAATCCTAAAGGCACCGTCTATGATGAGATACAGATACATGCACTTTATTGAGACGCAAGACAAGAAACGTGAAGCCTACAGCAGATCTGTCATTTCTATTTAGCACCATCTGAAAATGAAATGTAAAGAAGAGCATCAGTTCTATCCTAATATTTATTTCATCTCATTGTTTTCTGTAGAAGTGCGACTCTTAATAATTACCTAATTCTAAACAGACATTTTTTTCGCCAAATTTATTTATCACGTTTTTAACGATCTGTTGATGAAAGTTGTTGGGCAAATATCGAGCGGCTAAATGTATAATTCATTTTTGTATCTTAAAATGAATTATTTAATCTGGGAGGCCAAGAAAAGTTGCTGAAAGTATTTGAGAAAATGTACTTCTAGCCTGCGTCACAAACAGCATTTTTGGGGTCCTCTTAATTCAACAGAGTTATTTTCAGCTACATTATTTTAAACACAGTTATCATTTATTTATTTAGTGTGTGTGTTACAATTTGACAGATATGCCTCAATTAATTTTCATCCGAATCTGAGATAGGCTTGGCGGTTTTGCGCTCGAACAGGTGACGTGACTCTGTTTACTCACCTGTTGCTGGTGAGGCAGCCTCGCGCCCTACAGGTGTCGCCTCGCGACGAACAGCACGAGCACGGTGAAGTGCAGCGCAACGCACAGGAAGCCCTCCTTCAGGTGACCCCGTCCGCTCACCACCACCGTCCTTCTGTCCCCGCAGCTGAAGCCGACGTCCGCCCGTTCGGCCGCCCAGCTTTTCTCCAGCTGGTCTCCGATCCTCCTCAAGCGCGACGCGAGCAGCTGAGCCACGGAGCACGGCGATGGTCGACGGGAGCTGCAGGTTGAGTCACCTGGAAGCAGCAGAGGATGGTCTATCGGCAGCCAGCACATCTCGTCTTCGCGGCAGAACGCACCGTCTCTTCAGTTTAAGTCTTTAGGATACGGGACCCTCCTTCTCTTTTTCTCTGCAAACCTTTACAGTGTTTGCGTCCCCCTGTCTCCCCCACCTCTCTCACTACTGTATTATTCATTACAGTGTCACATGGTGTGGGGTTTACATCATCTTTTCCCAAAAGAGCGATGCACTGATTAACTCTTGGATCTCTCCTGTTTGGTTTTATCTTGGGGAGTTTTCTGCAGTAGCACGCTTAAATTCTATTAATGATCTGAGAAAAAACTCTTTTTCTAAAACGTGACCATCCTATACACACAACTATGTAATACGAAATAAAACATTTTTTATAAAAACAAAGCCAACACAGTGTCCATAAATGCAATATAAACCCCCTCTGCAATCGACGCGTCTATAATAAAAATGCGGAATTAAAGGTTGGCGGAACTATTGTACATTTGCTCGCTTTCCCTCTTCGGACTGTTTATACAGAAGGACGTGCTTGTTTTGTGTCGGTATCGTTCTGTTTCTTTTCTCAACTCGTCTCTAAAACTACAAAATTCTACTTTATAATGTTGAAAAAAAAGTTTAATTTTCAGCGATGACAGAAGAATATGGCAGAGAACGATCTTGCTGCGTTCAGGGAGCGTTGGAAACGAGAGTTATCGAGTAAAAGGGGGGAGCAACGACTGGTGTGTGCGCCTTCCTCTTCCCGGGATATTGATGATCAGTTAGGCCAGAGAGACTTAATAAATCTTAACAAGGCCGACAGTCATTCAAAGCCAGAAAAAGGTGGTTGCACTGAACGTGAAAAACGTGTTCGTGCAGGAGGAAAACCTGCTGCTGTTGCTGTTGCCGCGGAGACAGAGGATCAGCCTCAGTATGTGTCCATTGCAAGTAGTTTGCTGGATGGGAGGACCAGCCCCCTGTTGGACAGAATTCAAGAGGAGAGGAGCAGAAGAAAGAGGCAATATCATAACATGACTAATGTCTGCAGTGCATCTTTGCAGCAGCAGCCTCAGGGAAAGGTCAAGAAAGAAGAAGAGCTTGTAGACCAACTCATTCAGGATCTGGTATGAGAGTGATAATGCACATCGGCCGATGGTACTTGACCACAGTCAGCTGGGTATATAATGTGTGTTTTAATTATCTGTTTTGCAGAATGAAGTCAATGACATTCCCTTCTTTGATATCGAGTTGCCGTATGAGATAGCTTTGAAGATATTCCAATATCTCAACTGTGCAGCACTAGGCCGATGTGCCCAGGTAAGCACTCTGAGTAAGAGGCTGGACAAAAGTTAGACAGCTACATGGGTGCAGCGCAGTGTTTTCATCCACCAGCTCCAGAATGAATCTTAACGCTTTTTCACAAGAAGACATCGCAAGGTCTTGTATTCACTGATGGAAACCCATGGTAGTGTTGTTTTCAGCCAACAGAACCAGGGGTTTAATTTGGTAAAAAGATGTCCAATTAATGGGACAGGAATGGGCATATGCTGATCTGGTTGCTTTTTAGTATTCTTTGCTGTTTTCTGGTGAAAAGAATGAGGCCATTGTAACTCCTAGAGCCTTGAATGAACCACAGAGAAATAAATTATTATTGAACTACTCGCTGCTTAAGTCAGCGAGTAGATGATATCAATGGGTTATTGCAAGTATCTGTATTTCACAAAAAGAGTTTTTGAACCTCTACTTTAGATGAACAGTTGCACACTGACAAGTGTTACAATCTTGGAGGGATTTAAATTAAAACAACTCTGAGGCTAAAACAAATTATTTTGTTGCAGAGAGACAAGAAGTCTTCCTTTGCAGGTCAAATAGCCAAAACTGCACCCCAGCTATACAATAGAGATGTGTCGTGATTTAAAAAGTTAAGTTCTTCATTTATAGCAGCGCATGCTGAATTGCTTAGGGCAGCTTTATTTGCCTTTCACGACTTAATTTGGTACAGATTAATAAATTACATTTGGTGTGCCAGATCCGCAGCATGTGACGAGTCCATTTGGCAGCCAGCCGAGCTTGTTAAATAGAAATAAGTGATGCAAGCTCTTAATGTATGCTGACTCAATCCACAGTTCCACAGTGTAATCTTCTCTCAGGTGAGCAGGGCATGGAGAGTCCTTGCAGAGGACTCGGTTCTGTGGTTCAAGTTGTGCGTGAAGGAGGGCTACCATCAGAATGCCAGCATGTCTGACTCGCCCTGCTGGAAGAGTATGCTGCGAGACTGCAGGAACTCTTCTAAAACAGTGCGCTTCAACTGGAAGGTGAGCTCAAACTACTTTATTGTGGCGAAGCAGATGCTTCCATTCATCAGCTGCACCCACTTTATATTGTAGAGGCAGAGGGTCCCACTTATAAGAGGGAGAGCGCCAGTTGTAGCTGGCATAGACTCTGAACAGGTTCTCAGTTCGTGAAAGATGTTTGTGTGGGACAATGTGAAATAAAACAAAGAAAAAGAGAACCTCCAACTCCTTTACTATGTGCAAAAAGCATGAAAAGAAGCTGAAGTAGCGGTCATGGTTTGAGTCTATATTCAAGTGTTTTCCTTTTCTTTTTTCCTTAAAACCTTTTATTAACTGTTATTTCAGTTACCGTTAACATCTCTTTCCTGGTCACGCATTTCTTATTAAGCACTGTATTTCTTAAGGACATGTTCTTCACTGTGCAAAGGGAAGAATAATTCAAAGACAGTCTTAGAATGACCTACAGATTCACAAAGATTTCATTTTCACCGCATTTCCTCACCAGACTTTGCAAACCGGTGACAGGTCGACCTTCACTTGATCCTAGATAAAGGCAGACTTTGGAAAAGTGTCTCCCGCAGCACCTACTGCTGAAAACTGGAGCCCATTAAAATGTGGGACATTATGTCAATATGTGGTACTTGGACAGAGGATGAAGATCCTGTGCCGTCACACATAAACTGAGACATCGCTTACTCTAATTGTAGCGGTAAAACTAACAGGCAGACATGCACGCACACTTGCGCCCACATTCTAAATATCATCACCATGCCTGTCCTTGGACTGTGTGAAGTAGTTGGAGAAAAAACTTGCACAGCCATAAGAAGAACACGGACACTATAGAACAAGGCCCTTGGAAGCTCTCTTTTGTAAAGCATCACTGCTTCACTTGATTGGGAAATACTAATTGTCGCTGCATTTCCCAGACTAAGAAACATTATCAGGAGTGTTTCTGGTGCAAAATGTGCTCACTTGATCTTACACGGTGTCATTTGATATTAGTGCAGAACTGATAGCAGACCAGCTGCACATCTTATCTAATAAAATATAGTCGTTTTCAGCCAGCCTGTAATTTTCACCTAGAATCGAGTGGGATCCATCAGCCAGCTGCAGTTCGAGTTGGGGAAGGTGCTGTGTGACGTCAGCTCCTATGACAACTTCGTCTTAGCTGGGTGAGTATCAAGGATGCATGTAGGACGCTTCTGACAGTAATGATGTTTACTGTAACGGTGACTTCTGTCTCGTTAGCTTGTCACGTGTCTTGGTGTGAATTAATCTTGATCATAACTTTTCTGATTGATCACTAGGTGTTTAATTAAACATGTACGACTATATGTCTTATTGCAGTGGTTACTGACAGTCCAACACTTACACTTGGTTTTCCATTCTTGGGGGGATAATTTTAAGTCAATTGAAGAATCATGTGAAGCAGTTAGAAATGTGCTTGCAGTAACTTTTAACAGACTTCAGTTTCATGGGATGAGACAGGCGATGATTTTAAGACTGTAAGCTGGTAATAATTTTCTGGATATAGATTTAGAACACGTGATGGTTAACAGTGTAAATGAATGATTGTCTAACATCATTAGCAAAAAGGAACACGTAAGTCAGTACTTACCAGATATCGTGTATTGTTCCGTTTTTACAGTTGAGATCAGTTTTTCACTTTGATGACATTCACCAACACTTCAAATTTTGAGAAGCTTCAGAGGAAGAGAGTGGAGATGAAGTGGTGCAAAATCGGGAGATTTTGAGACTATAGAACGTCCACAGACTGATGCCTTAAGTATCCAGATGTATTGCTTTTTTAAATTAGCACATCAGTTTTCAGCCACATTGAGTCGCATGCCTCTGGCCCAGATGAGTCCATGATTACCATGCATGTAGCTCACAGCACTGACATTAACAAACAACAACACATGTAAGACAAAAAAGAATTCGTATTTATGAAATAAGGCACCTTGCAAAATGTTAACATGCTGTTAAGTCATTCTTTCTTTACTTCTACTATTAACAAATTAACAACATCAATACTTTTCCCATCATATTAAAAGTTAATTCAACTACTTGAATTTGTTTATCTAGAAAGGAATCAATGGCTGTTAAGAGTAATCAAAAGTGATTCAATTGTGTCCACTAAATCTTATTAGAAAACCAGTGAAATGAGATTTGGCACTTAAAAAGCAACATAAGACGCTGCCTCGTTAACCCAACAGCTCTTAAAGTCACACAGTAACATAAAGGCCGGATCTCCTGAGGCGTGCGTGAAGATTGCGGTAATCAGTGCGCAACTTTTCCTGTACAAAGTTTTTAATGACTTCCTTGAATGTGTTTCAACATCATCTTCCTCCTGTTGATAGCTGGCATTGTGCTGATGTACCAATTAAGCAATAGTGTGTGTCCCAATTGTTTACTTCCTGCCAAACCCCGCTAAGACAGTCATGCATGCACATAACGGGTGCTCGCATGAACACCTTGTGTCAAACTTGCTGTGACTGCGTGACACACTGCGACTGCACACTTGTTCAGACATGATGGTATCCGCGGAGGTGGTAACTTTGGCAGTTTGCTGTCTCCCGTAGAGAGAGCTCATTGGCTTGGGTGAAGTAAAAAAAAAAAAAAAGAAAAACCAGGAAAGAGGAGGGTTTGAGAGTTTTAGGTGTGATGGGTGACTTTATGTTGGTGGGAGATAAAGTCGGGGCTTTTCCACTAACTTGGAGTCTGGTGAAATGACATGAACAGAAGGTCGTGTTCCAGTCTGTTGATGAGCTATTTTATGACTGTTAACATTAGTTACACAGAAGTAAATTTATTTAACTTAATCCCTGAGGTCTACATTGGTGTGACCCATTTATTTGATTCATGATAAGTTAGTTTGGTTTGGCCCTGAGTTAGGCAGACAGCATCAAATGTATAAATGAAATGAAAGAAAACCTTTTTTAGTTTTTTTCCTTGAAAGACTAAAAGTGTAAAAAAACCCCCAAAAAAACCCTTAATTTAAATTTAATCTAATTCAAACTTAATTTTTGCCTCTGGTCTAGGGTTATTAATTAGTTTTTTGTTGATAAAATTTTTTTTATTTCATTAAAACTTTTGAAGAAAAACTGGTAAAGTAATTTGTCAGCCAGTTTACCAAATTAAATCTAAATGTGAGAATTTCTCAAATTTTTGTATATTTGTGAATTGCATACCAATCAATTATGAAGCCAAACTTAATGTTTTGAATCCGTTTTTTAATGTGTCATGAATCGTACATGCATCATATTATTATTATTATTGTTATTAGTAATTTTTAAAAAAATATTTATTGCATCTCTATGTATTTTCACTGTGTATGTGTGCATATCCTTGAGCCGTACTGTTTTTTTGTACTCAGGTCTGTTTTGATAGCGATATCCCAATCTCAGTGAAAACATATTTTTAAATAAATTACCAAATATTCATTCATTTGTAGTAAGACAGAAGTTTTAGAGCTATAATGTATAAAATATAAAAAAGGCACTGAAAACTCGAAACTCAAGCTGTCCTGGAAAAATGGGGCGAAATGTTCGTCATTGTTTCGCCCAAACAACACCACCGTAACTCTGGTAAGATTGTGTAACAAAGGATGAAAACAAAATAACAAGTCAGAGTGACATGGAGGATGGTGTGAAAGGGGAAATGATTCAGCGGTGAGAGGGTGACGTCAGGTGTTCTTCAAGGCGGAAACTTTTCAGTGTGCTGTGAAAAAAGTGGTCAAGAAAACTTTCCCTACATTGACGAACTTTTTTGAATTCAAGGTACACGTCTGGTGATGTGAGGCTGTGGGATACCCTCCACTGGGACGCAACAGCTTCGTACTTGAAGGCCAATAGTCTGTCTGCTAACACTGAGCCAAGACCACACGTCAGTCACGTCCAGGTCAACGGCACGGTGGCTGCTGCTGCGTATGAAGATGGTCAGTGTTTGTGTGTATGTGTGATACAGTGGTTCCTTTAGCACAAAGCACTGCAAAATACACACTATGTATAACTTCAAGCCAACAGCTTGGCAATCGTTAGTCTTTTCTATCAACTTTTCTTTATTAAGCCTAGAAACCTACGGTTAGATGCACTTGTAATTTTTTGTACATGACGTCCTTAGCTTTTATCCATATTTGATGATAATCCATACAGTTAGTAAAAGACTTAAGGACTGTTTTGGGGATAGGCTGTGTGGACCTGTGGAGCACAGAGACAGGTGGGGAACCCATCCACCACTACCAGACTCCAGGGAGGATCCAGGTTCTGGCTCTGAGCCCTGACACTCCTGTCCTGATCTCCGCCACTGGATCAGATGTTCGTCTTGACTGCGCAAAAGACTGCGGCTACTGGAGGACAGTATGCCAGACTCAGCTACCCAAGACTGTGAGTCAGGGTTCTTCGTTTGTATCAGATGACACATTTTAATGTGTAATTATGTTAATCAATAGACTGTTGTTTTCAGCTTTTCTCTGAATATCAAGTTGAAGATTGGCTGTCGTTGGGGTTTGGGCCGTGGAGGAAATTGCTTAAACTACGAGGATATTAGAAAATAAGCAGTACTTTGAGTTCACAGGCATAGCAGTAGGCTTGTGGCATTTATGTGGCAGGCAGGGAAGAACAAAAAAGACCAAGGTGACATGATCAAAGTATTAAAAACAACAGGAAGTAGATATCTGTTTCCTGATATTATCTGAGTCACATATTGATTTCAACCTCTGGA
>VUQR01011819.1:12285-24249 GCA_015108515.1 Hemichromis elongatus
CCTCTGGATAAGGAGCAGCAGGATGTTTTTTTTTTTTTTTTTTTTATCCATAAAGGTTTGCAGTGGTTAAATGACTTCTTTTACATAAATAAACAAGTAATGTACTGAAATTCAGTTATATACTAAATAAAGTCACTCTCTATACTGATGTATAAGTAAAAAAAATCTGTCTAATCTCACAGGTAGAGAGTGTGACTTTAGTCCCAGGTAGGGACCAGCAAAGCCCGTTGGCAGCTCTGGCAGCAGGAGAGTCCATGTACCTGTTGGACCCACGGGAGGAGGAGCCATTGATGCTCCACTCGGTCTATGGTCATCCTGTTACGTGCTTGGATGCCTCAGAATCCCATGTTGCATTTGGGGTGAAGCGCACAGGCTGGGCCATGCATGACGGAGGGAACAAGGTGGGTTCAGCTTCTGTGTACAGTTCTCATAGAAAATTAACACATAGATTTTAAATGTAACTTAATTTTATTGAGTCTAATTACACAGTTTCTTCAGAAAACCACAAACTGGACACTGGCACTTTTCTGCTATGTGACGTATGTGGCACATGAAAAAAAAAAGTTAATCTTTATAAAGCACTGAAAAGCTTCAGAAAGTTGTATGCTGCCAGTCTGCTTATGGATGAAGTCAAGAAGTGCTAAACCAGTCCGGCCATGGCAAAAGAAACGGTACAGCTGGGTGGTAACACGGGCCATCACTGTCCAGGTTATGACTTTGCTGATGCAGTGTGAACAGGGCATTATTTTTCTGCTTATAGTGACAAATGAACCATTTTCTAGCCCAGTGTTAAATCCATTTACTCAATAATAAATGGAGTTTTTTTTTTTTACTAGGAAAGTTAACTATTTTATTAAAACTAGGGGGTTTTGTGATATATCTGCATTAACAATGATTAAAACACTTAAAAAATAAAAACACATGTACCTTTTTTGCTTCTGTAAAGCTTTGTACACACACTTTTGTTATAAGTTTAATTTCATTTGCCTAAAAAGAAAGGTTTTGTGGAGTAATTACTTTCATTGCTATCCAAATTTTATATTCTATAGATATAGTTCTCATAAAGAAACAATCATGTAGTGATTTTATTTCATCACTCAGTAAACTTATAGAAGTTGGCATAAAGCACATTGTTATAACGGCACATCTGCAACCCTTTACTTGACATATGCCTTTTTTTTTTTTGTAGAGAATAAAGTGATTACCCACAGTATTTAAATTTTTTTTGGGTCACTAACATGCTGTGATGATGATTATTGAAACCATTATGAAGCGCACTCCAGTATGTATGTATGTGGGATTGTAGTCTAGTGTTTATATGTTAAT
Source organism: Hemichromis elongatus (assembly GCA_015108515.1). Lineage (NCBI taxonomy): Eukaryota > Metazoa > Chordata > Actinopteri > Cichliformes > Cichlidae > Hemichromis > Hemichromis elongatus. Next base: position 13,612 of record VUQR01011819.1, read on the forward strand.
GGAATTGATGGAGCTGTATCAAGGTTTTGTGGTGGGTGGAATTGAAAGTACCGCGAAACACAAATAAACCTAAACAAAACCTTGAATGTCGACCAACTAGATGGAAGGCCTCTGGACTCTGCAGCTGGATATTCAGATGTATAAAAAGCTACCTTGACCTCGCTAATTGAAATGGAAGGTTTCCATCAGAGTTAACAAGGTCAGCTGTGCTCACAGCAGTTGCGTAATGAAAAAATGGGAAGTTGTACGGGGTAAATAATTTGGTTTGTTTAAATGGAATGATGCATGTTTTGTTGCACAAATATAATTTACTGAGTGAAAAGCAGCGAGGACAAAAGTTTTGGCTTTAGGCCAGTGTCAGTTTTAATCACTGGCTTGTAGCTGAAATACCAATCTTCTCTTAGAAAAAAGAACAACAACATTTTGGGGAATAGATTCATTTTCCCTTTTTAAATCTGGTCTATATTTACAACTACTTCAAGGTTTTTAGATGCTCTGCCCTGTGTGTAAACTTTCTTTCAGGTGTGATCACTATTACTTTATGTCCCTTTAGTCCCTGGGTCCCTTTAGAAATAATGTCATGTGCCTGTAGGGGGTTAGTTTATAGCATAAATAGCTAGCCTAAATAATGCAAACCCTCACTGGGCCCCTGCTCTTAATTACTAGAGCTCTAGGAGCACATTTTGTGGAGTGTTGTTCTTTGATCTGTATCTGTTTGTTTCTAATAATACTGGGTTTCTAAGGACTCCATGTACCTAATTGACTCTTAAGCCATTACTTAGAGACTACAAATAGCCATGAGACAAACTAATCTTTTGGGATCTAGGGACAACTAGTCAGCAGCTATTATGTGTTCAGGTTCATTTCATCTAATTTTTTTTTTTTCTGTGATGATGATAAAGATTCAAGTAAACTGCTTTCAACACAGCACTATCCAAAGAAGGCAGTCTCAATAAAATGTGGTGGTGGAGCGGTAGCTGTAGAGCTGCAAATACCCACCGTGTGTGTGTGTGTGTTAGTGCACACAACAGTTTGTTGGTGAGTGATTGCTTTTTGGCAAAGATGCTACACTGACATCATTCCTGTTAGAAATCACAGCTGGAATGCTGTAACACTTATTCAGCGACAGCACTAAAGCACCACATAGTGGACCAAAGAGAGACTAGCAGCGAAACCCTAATATATGATGACGCTGTCAAAGAGTATAGAGGTAAGCATTTGTTATTTTAAGGGTATCACTTATGTATGACTTAATTACATCCACCAACCAATAAGGTTATCTGATTGCTTCAATTAATATATTTGTGATTGTACATAATTTTTGAGAAATTCTGTTAACAGAGTCAGGTGAAAATTTTTTCTGGGGTGGAGCTTGAGCCAACCTGAAAGTGGTTAACTTTTATTTTAATTGGAATTTTGGAAGCATTCTTTACCATTGAAGATAAGGCAAAATTAGAAATTTCCTTTCATATCTTCACAAAACTCTTTAACTGAAACAAGAAAAACTGGAAAACATCCTCTTGATGTTCTCAAGAAAATATCACAAGCTAATACGGATCCATGGATGCAGTCTCCAACTGGCTGGTTTTGCTGTTTCTGTGTTTAATTTTAAGCTGAAATGTTTGTGGAAAAAAAAATATTTGTAGCTTGATAAAAGAGGAAATTAGTTTTATAGCTGACAGCATTCTTTGCTTCTTGCTTTTCCAGAGTCAGAATTGTCTGTTTTTGTCCATTTTTGCGTCATTTTTAATTGATTACTATCAGTTTTTCTTTTGGAAGGGGGCGGGGTGTCTGGTAATTGGATAACACCAGATGTGAAATGTGTTTCCTAATTTAATGGTGTGCACAGACAGTGTGACAAAATATGTACTGGAAAATGTATAAACAGCTAAGTGGATCGTTGAGGCTATAGCTGGCGCCCTACTGCTAGAGTGTTATCCTGAGCACTGGATTGTTGAGATTTCCTCTGAATCTGAGCTTTCGTTTTTCCCTCTATGTGCTGGGAATTTGGTATTTTGTTGTTTTTTTTCAGGTTTGCAAGTAAATTAGTTCTAACATTATTCAGTAAGCACAGCTTGTCTCAGACAGTCCAACTGAGATCATACTTTTTATCATCAGCTTTAAAATTTTCAAGGTTAAAAAGGAAAATCAAAGGTTCCTCTCTCAGTATGCACTGCCTTTTAGATCTGATTAATTTCATTTGCAGATCAGATACATGTGGTCTTTGGTATCCCATCTCAATTATGCCAATTCATGATTGGCATACCTCGTTGACTAATTAAAATATCTTACAAATTTAATTAACTTGTCTGTCACTCTTGTCACGCTTCTATCAGCAATTTTCATACTGTGAAGAAAACAAAGCACAATTTGGCTGCAGCCATTAGTGATGCCTTTAGTAAGAAAACATATGGTTCATTAAAATCTGTTAAGATACATGGAGGTGGCAACCAAGGAAGTCATGTAACACCTTTTTTTTTTCCCAGACAGAAGAGTGAAGTATTTCAATTTACAGCATTTTGACCCAGATCAAACCAACCATGCTGCCACGTTCCTGTTGTACTGACTAAAACTCGTTGTGTGACTTTACTGAAGTTTTGGTGGAAAATCAAAGTTTGTTTTGTGTCGATCATTTCAGAGATTATCTCCCACACGTTGGCTTGCAATAGCATTTAGCTTGCACCTTTGTCTTTCTTTCTTTTTTTTGTAAATCCCCCCTGCCCCGTTTGTGTGTGTGTGTGTCTGCGTGTGTGGTTGAAGCTACTCTCCAGGTCCTCATTACTACTCGTCTTCCCCTTGCCATTGGACTAGGGGCACCCTGGCATCTACCCAGCTTGTGGCACTGCATTCAACACAGGCTGGCTTCTTCACTGGCAAACTATCAATCCTCTGCAGTGGATCTACTGCTGAGCTCAAGTGCTGTCTGAAAACCTGTCATCTGCTTGTTGCCCAAAGTTCAGAGGGCTGCTTAGATGGGCTGTATTTCAAAAATTTATATTTTTCATATACAGCATGACAAATATGGGTTTTCTATATTTATATAGAAAACTACTAATCGGTTAGGACAGAAGTCAGTTCATTAAGGATGATTTGCTCAGTGAAATCTGAAATGGATTCCTTTCCAGGTAAAAAACAAAAAAGAGCCCAATAGCAATTTTCAGTCACCTGTGCACGATTGAGTAAATATTCTCTAAGTATGCAAATCTAAAAGGAGCAGCATGGCACAACATCTGACGTACACATGCAAATTCCAAACCTAGGGAATGTTGGGTGGAAGATCAGTCAGATCAGTGAAGATTTGCTGGGTATTAATTACAGTGCTTTACAGAAAACTAGAGAAATCTGTTTTTGGACTGCAATGTCCAGACAAGGAAAGTGCTGACATTTCCTGCAGAGTACATTTCACAGCTTTTGTTAAAGAGAAAAAAAAACAAAAAAAACACATGAATTTCAATTCTGAGCCAAGTCTATAATGTGAGTGTCTACACATATTTAATTTAGTGTCCAGGCTCTGACATGGTCACACACTACACACGTACATAAAGTGCTACACAGCAGAGATTGAAGAACGACAACAAAACCTCAACTGAGACTGGAGACTTTTGTGATTGAGGTTCATTTTTGTTGCTTCGCTGGTTTTTGTTTGTCCGTGGAGAATTCAGCCCTTGTGTTTAAGTGTTCACAAAGGGAAATGTGAAGTACAAGTCTTAGAAAGTGTTTGCTTGAACAAACCCAACAATATGCGTTTGATCTGATGCGCTCACATCTGTCTGTCCGCATGGTGTTTAAAGCAAATATAGAGCTGAATCCAAACACAAGGGTGTGGTCCATGTAAAAAAGCCACTCGTGAGATCTCCACCTGTACTTGACTGAGCAACCAATGGATTCTTTTGTTGGAAGGAAAACCAACAGAAGGTTGAGCTTCGATGTCACATGATGATTTCCCATTGCTGGTCCATGTTATGACATTAATACCAAGCCAATTTCTGCACTTTTGTACAGATTATCAAAGCATAGAAGGTTTTCTTTGAGGTGTAGTAGTAACTACTAAGCTTTTCATCTTTTTAAAAGCATACAGAGTAATTACATAAACATCCCAATACAAGTATCTATTAGAGCTGCTTTTTTGTGGGAGCCTCACTGGAGATTCATCTAATGCATTAACCTAACAGCTTCTCTGTCGCCATACGATTATCCTTTCTCTGCTGCTTTCTTTTAACTGCCTGTAATATTATCACTAAACAGCTCCTTTGCCTCCCTCAGCGATAATTTTAGTGGGCGAGGTGGGAAGATATTTATTAGAAGTATCTTCCAGAATCTACAGTGATTCATTGTGAACAGCAGGCTCTGTGCCCCCCCCTTCTCAATTCATGGTACCCCCTCTTTTCCGCTGTCCAAATCCTATCAAGCTGTCATTTCAAAGTCCGGTGTGATTTGGGTTTTGCCCCGGGGTGGTGCACAATTAAAGCTCTGCTTGGCCCAAATAAGGGACACACAAAAACTGCTGGCACCTCCTCAAGGCTTACATCATCTTTTTCCTTTTTTGAAACTTCTTTTATGCTTCCTGCTGTCTCTCCACCCCCTCTCTCTTTCTCTCTCTCTCTGTCTTTTTCTATCCCTCCTTTCCTTTTGGCTCTCTTTCTTTCTCTCTCCCCCTTCTCGCTTTAATTTCTTTGTCGTTTTAATTATTCAAAGACAATTTTGCCTGGCGGTTATCCTGTTTGTTCTGTCTCGTTTGGATGAGAAAACACCAGCCACTAATTGACCAATTAGGCCAGCTCCAGATGACATCATTGTAACTTGTATGAGGAAAGTTTATTGCCGTCATCAAGCCAAAAGCAGGAAAGGCTGTAATTGAAATTTTCCTTCAGGTCTTTTTTCTTTTTTTCCTCAGTTCATCTTCATGCGTTCACATAATTGGCCACGGGTGTTTGCAGTTACCTGTAATTGTCATTTGTACAGTAAGTTAGTGCAGTATTACTGTCTATATAGTATCATTAGTTTTACTTTGATGTGTAGTTACATATTGTGTGTATGTGGATCAGAGTGATCTAAGCATCATTTAATATGATTAAGGTTTTGGCTATTTGATGAACTTTCTGATTTTGGTCTATCTCCTGGTACATTTCACCCGTGTAGGAGATTTGTGATTAAAGTTTTAAAATATGGAGATAAACATAGTAACGTGTGTTTGGGTATTTCTTGGAAACTTTATGTATATAAATCACAGGACTTAAAATATTAAAATATTACTCATTTATTATTGCTTTCATTGCTGTACTCAAATTAGATGCAAAATGAAGCAGCCATTGTTAAGTAACAGGAAAAGGTTTTAGCTTTATTGACTGTGTGTGCTCATATCAGATAATCTATGAATTGCAACACAAAATTTTATTAGTATATGTAACTAGATGATGATTAACACTCTGGTAATGAAGTTAAAGTTGTTATATACAATAGATTCTTTTTAACGGTCTCTGTAAGGTAAGGTTACAAACCTCCGACAATGCACCCTTATGCAGATTTTATATATTCCCTGGCGATAATCATCTGGGCATGCTAAGTTGTTGTCTTCCAAGTTTTTCAGTAGCATACTGTTACTTCGGTTGATTTGGTTTCACATTTCTGCTGCAGTGTCATATTGGGAGCTAAAATGTGCTGCATGCTTTATGCATGTGGTGACAGTCTTGGAAGTTGACTAACTCATATATGAAAACAATAATGTGCCTTTTCACATTTTAGATCCACGTCTACAGCCTGGAGACGCGCAAACCGACAGTTTGCGTCGGCAACTCACCAGGAGATTTCACTTGCATCAACCTGAGAGACGGCTCTCCTCATCTGCTGGTGTGTGGGAACAAAGACAGGAGGTAGGACACAAAAACACACATACAGATGTAAATATACAGAAAAACTGTGCATAATATTAGAAACCTGAGCCAAGAATGCGAACTAAAAGGACTGATCCTGTGAAATTGTTTCATCAAAGCGACACCTGATGATGAAGAAGCCTGGAAAGCTAAGGTTATTTGAAGTAGAGAACAGATGTTTTTAAAATGTGTGAAAAGACGAAGCTTGATTAAATTTGTAAGAACAAGCTTTTGAAAATTAAGGCATTCAAATTTTTTTAGAAGAGTGACATTTTGTTCTTTGTCTTAAATAGACAAATATCCTGCTTTTCATTGTCTTTCTCCTCCAGTACCTGGGATGCTATAGACGAGAAAAATTTGGCTATCTTGACTCTCTTCATTCATGTAGACACACTTGCCACATTGCTAACCTGGCTCTCCAGTTGAGAAAAAGACACATAAAAGAGCCATTCTCTACTTGTTAGTGGTGCTGCGGTGCATGAGCTGGCAGGAAAGAAAAAAATCCCTGGCGTGTCTTTGTCCAAAGCTGCCCCCGCTGTTTCTATTCAGCACCAAATCCATCTGGCTGTTAAGTAGTTGGCTGACAGCGAAAGACAGACCACATCATATTGTTTAGGTTCTATTTTTCCCCTTCTTCTTACTAGTTATGACTCCTGACATCCATACAAAAGCAAGAAATGCTCCATTGAAGATGTTTTGTCAAGTGTCACAAGTGTAATACTCAACAGCACCCTTTGAATGAATAATTCAGTGATTTACTCTTGGACATTCCGATCAGATTTTGTCCAGAGAGGTACACACACTAGGTTGGCTCTTCCACTTTGGCCCCAGCTGATGCAGCGCACAGCCGAGGACAAATGAAAATTGGGGAAACTGAGGGACAGTCTGAAATCTTGGCCCTTCAACAGGGTGGCTTAAAGCCAGAGCCTAATGCATCGCTTCTTTTTGTCCAAATGAGTTTCGTCCCTTTGTTTTTTGCGAGATCCAAGGAGCAAATGAGGAGTCCAGATGATGGCTGTCTGGAAAAACACTGCCATATTTGTGTAAATAGGAACAAAGTAACAAAGGGAAATATTACATATATTTAGAAATGGTAGAAATAATGAGTACTATACTCATACTATTAAGAGTCCGTTACTATTAGGAAGGGCTGCACATATTGTGTTCAGCTTTGAGACTGTTTTACTGGCAAACTCAGCCTTCAATCGGATGTTTCATGGCATGGCTCCACGAACAGCTCTGCCAGTCTGAAGTTTGATCGCTTTGTACATGGGCTTACGTACAGAGGTCCATTCGAACCAAGAACTGTTAAAGTTTGATCAAATGGTTTGGGCCAAAATATTTCACACACACTGTTGTGGTCAGAAGTTTACATACATGTGTAATGATTCCTTTGAACTGTTGATTTTCCAGGGTGGAATGATTGTACAGCGTACATCATTATTAATGTTTTAAAAAATTGGGTGTATAAGCTTGAATTATGAATATTTTGGAATATCCCTTTTCACACAGAGTCAAAATTATGCATGTACTTAAATACATATATTCTCTTAAATCTTTTAAATGGGTCTGAAGGTCAACACAATGTCTTTTAACTTGACACGGCCAAGTCCTGTTGACTTTGTCTTAGTGATCATTATTGACCACTACAGTCTGTGTATTATTTATTTATTACTTATATTAGCTCAGCTCTCGAGGACTGAGATTGTGCACCCCTGGTATAATACAACTAAAAGAGTCGTGACCCTTGGCTGGAACTAGTAGTTTCTCCTTCCTAGCATAAAAATTATTTGCAGTCACTGGTCTGATAAATACTGAGGACAATGGCAAAGTCCACGGAAGGTCTAAGAATGAGAACTATAGATTTAGTCAAGTTAGGAAGGTTTTAAAATAGACTAAACAGGATAACACTAAGCTAATGGAATGGACTATGCTTAAAAGTCGAGTCCGTGCAAGAAAACCAACCACGTCCAATTCTACTGAGCGTGGTTAATGATCCAGCCTGAATTATGAATGAAGGAGCTTGTTGATTGCTACCAAAATCCCCTGGTCAATATGCAACTTGCCAGAGGACATTTAATCAGATATTAGTATGCATCTATTTGAGCAGGTATACTTTTGACACTGTGGATTACAGAAAATGTAAAATAAATTCAAACTTGTGCATGCAACACAATGCACAATGCACTAAAAGCTTGTTCACTTCTGACCAAAACTGTATTTACCTTCTTTTGTCGTCCTTGAACTTTTGTTCTAGAGAAACTGTGCGGTTGATATTTGTGGTTTAGAATGAAATATTTTTCAATTGGCATAAAATTTCGAACAGCCATTTGTTTCCCTGCAAGAATAAATAAATAAATAAATCTTAATAGGATTACCATCACTCTCAGCTGTACTTTGTGCTAATTAGAAAATGCTAGCATGCTTAGTCTAAACAAAAGAAAGAAATTTGATGTCCTTACGTCATGTCTGGGCTCGCCTCTGTAACACAATGCAATCACTTATTTAGCCTTTTTTTCCATCAATCTTTCTGAAAAAATGAATGTCCCTGTGTTTTCCATAATCAAAGACTAATGGACATCAACAACAGCACTTTACATCAGATACGAAAACCTAAGTGATTTTTGCTTTCTGGCATGCTCTTTTCACAAACCACAGATGCATATTTCGGTCCAAAAATAGCAGCCTTTCAATTAAATCAAAAATTGCTCGAGAAACGCACGAGAAAAATATTTCGTTTGAGAACGTGTTGCCCACTGCATGTGCAAATGAGTCTTTTCTACAACATTTTCGGTCCACAGGCTACTCCTGGCACGTCATTATCTGGCACATACCACAAACTACCAGTTTATTTACAGTTGTGCACATTGTATTATTTCAAAAGCGAGCAATTTCTTATTCACCGCTGAATCTTCTTCTGCATATCTTTCTTATTGTTGATCATTTGATACTTAACCCATGGCTTCACATTTAACAAATTGTTTTAACACTGTTACTCAACTTTAGGAGCCAAAATAAGTTTTTAAGACATCAGTTTTTATGGAATATCAACCTCAGCTAAAACTACAAGACCAGTGCAATCATCCAATAACACCATTGAATCGGTTGTCTCTCTCGGGGGACAATGATTGATGTCTTCTTCTAGCGTTAGGTAAATAGCTTTTCGGGGGTTAAATGCACTTCTCCCACACATCTCATATTAGGGAGAGCTCCTCTTGATTAATGAAGAAGAGCCTAGCCAGTGACAGTAAACTGAAGACAGAGCCGCCTTCTGCTTTAGATTTATGGTTCCCCGAGGTCTGCCAGTAATGGTCAGTCCTCATTGTTTAAACGTGTGCTTCCATCACGTAATGCCACTAAACAGGCAGAACTAACTGCAGACAACAAGTCCTCAGTGCCCATTTAGCTATTTAAAGCTGATTCTTTTAAAAAGTTTGGAAGGGAAAATGAAATCTGTCTGAGTCCCCAAAGTGAATTTGATTATGGTAATGAGGTCTTGGAAGAAGGTTGGGCCTGGATAGAGTCATGTCCTGGATGCTTTCAGCTGCAATAAACCCACAATGACAACAGATGGAGCTGAGGGTCCCCTGGGCTCATGTTGCTGATAAAACCTGGAAAGTAAAAAGCCTGCTCTTATTGCTTTTCATCCCTCAGATATACCAGCAAATTAATAATAATTATCATATCATCATAAAAGCTTATTTTAACACAGAAATGATGAGAGAAACATTGAAAAGATTAAAAGAAAATCCTCAACTTTAAAAGGAAAAGAGGAAAACAGTAACGTTAAATACAAAAGTGAACAAAAATACAACTTTATTAAAAACATCATAGTGACAAAGGTAAGTGTTTTAAAATGGATCCGAGAAAGTTTCCTTTGTCGTGTTCATTCTGTCCCATTCGATATATGAAGTGTTTATTTATAGTGCACAATATACACTTACCTGTATGTGCTATCAAATATTATTTTACACTTTTAATAATTCCTTAATTTCTACAATATCTAGACAACAGCAGTCTTTTCATCCACATTTGTGTATGTGGGTGTTTTGCTCGCCCTTTGTTTTTTTCTTTTTTGCTTTGTTCTTGAATATTGTTTAGATCAGCGGTCCCCAAACCTTTTTTGCGCCACGAACCGGTTTATGTCCAACAATTTTTTCACGGACCGGCCTTTTAGGTGTCGTGGATAAATACAATAAAATAAAGTCAGTACTGGTACCAAAGAAAAAGGAAATTTATTCATAACACATGGGAAAAGACACAGGGAAACTGAGTTAACGATAAAAACAATAAATATTAACAATTAAAACCAATAAAAACCCTGAACACCATAAATTTAGCACCCAAACCTTAACTCTCGCGGCCCGGTATCGGTCCATGGCCCAGGGGTTGGGGACCGCTGGTTTAGATCCTCGTTTAGCTGGTTTCGGGTTTCTGTCTGTATTCCAGTTGCTCATTAGTTGGTAGTTATGTTTAAATAACTATTATAATCTTGTTTTTTAATCAAATTATGAAATAGTTGTCCAGATGCAAGAACAATTAAAGCTTGGACTAAAGTTTGGAGTGGGCCATCTGTTTAAATGTGTTGAAACGTTTCCTTCAAGAAGTGAGAATAAAGTCCTTTTGTCTGCAAATGAATGCACTCTTTGATAAACTGTGGCTCTCTGATGTAGCCTAGCCTAGACGTCCGCCTCTGTGGAAAGTGAAATCCAAAGTTTTCATCTTCACTAGAGTGCGATTTCACTCACTTCACTTGCTATTTTTCTCT
>VUQR01011819.1:31251-52642 GCA_015108515.1 Hemichromis elongatus
CCTTTCCCCAAACCCCCCCCCCCCCCCCCCGCCGATACTTACAGCGAAGCTTTTGTTTTCTTACAGTCACCCTTTCTTCTTCTGTCGCGTTTGAATTCACAGGGCGGAAGTGGGACATGACCATAAGGAACTGCTCAAAGCCAATCTCGTCAAAGTAGCCGACATCATTCTGATGCTGGTTCCTGTCTCACAATCAAAACAAAGCAATGTGTAACTATCATTAAGTTAACCCAAATATTCGTTTTGATACAAGGGGTAAAAAATAATCCAGATTGTAGGGAAATACAACATTTTTAATTTAGTTTGTCACAAGAACTGTTGGCTTGTGAGCAGAAGTCACATGCATTCACACACAGCTTGTTTATTATGCAGTTCATTGTGGTTTGTTTTGCTGAATTTTCACCCTCTAAAAGCATGACACAGTGATTAAAAACGCCAACAACTGTCTTGTCATACCAACAAAACCCTCAATTTTAAAGCTGCTGCTTTCTGTGAACAGGTGGATAACCTGTGTTCACAAAATGTACGGGTGTTATTTTAGCTGAAGACTGAACCCAACCATAACAGTTACAGTCACACATCAGGTTCTCATCTGCCAAAAACACACAGAAGTCGCCAGCAAACAACAGATTCTGATCAAAGCGTTCAGTGACCTTGACATTAACTATACGAATAACGGAAAGAATGTGGTGTAATTTGCCTGTACCCACCTTTTATCGAAGAACGCAGTAATAATTTCCTTTCTGAGTGGGTTGTTGTCGAGGGCCGATATGTTCTCCAAGTCTTTTCGGCTGCAGTGGGACAGGATGAGGTTTAATTCAGTTTTATTCATGTAGCGCCAAATCACAACCTGTCGCCTCAAGCACCCGTTGTTCCCCTTTCTTTTCCAAAATAAGGAACCAAAACCATCCCACTGTGATAATGCTGCATGTCAATATATGAAGTGGTGTGTTTGCACAGCAAGTGTTTGCTCTGTATTACTAATGCTTCATTGTCTACGAGCTGTATTTGCCTAATGTTTCTCTTATGGTATTAAGTGTGTGCGTCTGTATCACCATTATATTACTTGCTTTTGTCTGTGCTGGACAACCCAGAAATCCTCACAATTGATCAGCCTGACCGTACAGTATTTCATCGTTTAGTAGCAACTGCAACGTCTCCATTTTAAGTCTGAACTGCCAGCCTGCAACTGGTCGATAACCCATACTGCTACGTCAGCCAAAGAAAGCCCAGGTGTTTCCATTAAAACCAACATGTTTGCTGAGCCCATGTAACAAGACATGTTACCTTATTGTTTCATTATTTTCACTCAGCTGCAGGAATCTCTGATAAAGGTTTTTGATCTGCTCCTGTGAAACTGTAAAGAAGCACACAACAATGTGAATGTATTTGTGAACAATTTTACAGTAATACTCACCTATAATTAATGTTTACTTAACTTTGTTTTAATTAAATTGTACAGGTGCAACTCTGCTCTCAGTCTAATGGCAGTGCAAACAAACGTAACACCTTTATGCAATTTCAAATGGTTACTTAAATCAGTACTCACTGTCTAGGTCTACAAACACATACCAAAAGCGTTAAGCATGATTATCTGGTTCTACCTGGTACCTTATCAAACAGGTTTGGAATTTCTAATCCTTGCCAACACCCCTGTTCACTGTGACCTTTCCACCCCGTTTCACAAAAGCATGTAAATTAATGCTTTTAGAAACAACAAGAGCCTCTTGCAGAAACTAGTTTGTTAGTCACTGTAGGTGGTGCAACTGTGCCATCGATGGACCAATTAGCCAAAGGCAAAAGGCGGTGGAAACTAAAACAACAACAGAGAATCTGTGCTATTGTGCTCGACAACAAGCACACACTTGTGGGTGCTTTGAAACTTATCAATTCATCAAAGTGCGCAGAACTCAAGTCCACAAAACTCTCCAGCTGAGCCCAGAGAGAAGGAGACGCACCTTGAAGAAATGAAGGCAATACGTCAAAGTCTCAAACACACAAGAGCCATGAAGGTGATTCAAATCTAACCCTCGTTTATCTGACTGGCATGCCGCTACATGCAGACTCGCCCTTTAAAAACGAGAAGAAAAGCATTACCTACTTCCGTAGCGTCTTTTTACTTGTTTATTTCACTCCTCCAAAAATCTGTACATTAGGTCGTTTTTAAAGATCTTCTTTTGCATATTATGTATGTAAATATGTGTCACGTGTCGAGCCCATTTACACAAACTAATGAGACTCATTTCTTTGACAGCTACTCTGTGTGAGTAACCACTCCTGGCTTCCCGTTGCAATTAGGCTTTTAATTTAAAAATAGCCGCTCGAACAACGTTTAAACGCGGTTATTCCTCTTTCCCCCTTAAACCAAAGTTAACCAATTTTTGCCATGTACCGTTTAGACTTCAAGATATAACGCAGAATTAATCATTAAGTGAAATTAATCTGTAGCCATAGTATGTGCGTAATAAGGACCGCATTTAATTCCAGTAGATTTTGCAGTTCTATTTTCTTGTTTTTGACCTCATCACGATTGAGCGATCTTAATATCAGCCAACACACTAGTAAAACAGGTCGGCACGACGATCAACCAATTGTTAATCACTAGCCTCCCTTAGTTTCCTCGACGACGCGTATCACGGCTACCAGTCTTTCCACGATGTAAGTGAACCACTTAACTCAAAATAACACGGTGCACGGCAACAAACGAGAATCTTCCTACTTACATCCACTTTTTTCAGCCAGATAGTCGTAGTTGTGCTCGGGGCGCGTCAGCGAAGCTCCCATCCTTGCCGCTGCACCGCTCCGTCAGCGCGCAAACTTTGTTTGAACTTTTCTGTGCTGTTGCAATATTAACCCGCTTCCCTTTACAAGAAGTGTAGTTTGCTTCTGGCGACAAGAAGTGTAGTTTGCTTCTGGCGACAAGAAGTGTAGTTTGCTTCTGGCGTCCTGGGAACGTCTGGTGTCCTCAAGGTCCTAAATCCACAGAGTGCGCGGCTGAACCACCTGCTGCTTCATGTTTCTCATTAGCGCAGAGGTAGTGATGTGTTGTGCGCAAGAAAACAATGAATACACTTAGCGAGAGAAAAAAGTCAGAAAGGAAGTATTACAACCTTAGACGCTTTATTGTGTTTGTCTCGTCAAAACTCAGTCATTTCTGCTTCAAGTAGTTGGTGTCCTTACTGGTTCCACTTGTTTGTTTTTCATTAAAGACTGAGCCATGACATCCTACTCATTTCACTTGTAAATATACAGAAAAAAAATACTAGAAATGTGAAAGTTACACTTTCATAAGTAGGTGACACCATTAAAATATGGAGAAATAAAAGCAAAAGTCAATTTACAAAGTTAGTCTTCCGTGTGGCAATGCACTGGGGTTATAGGGTAAATGGTTTTAAGACTGGTGCTGGATGCATGGAGGTGTGGGTAAAAGAGCATTCCTTGGTTTCAGACAATGGGGACTTGCAGCACGTGGACACTCATCGGGATATTTACTTCTCTGCTTACTTCAAATCTAGTGGTCTCTAAAGTTAAATTATTCTGATATTGATTCATTTTCCAACTCAGCTCTCTGAAGGTATTTGGGTTGTGAAAAATACATCCCTGCTAAATGAGTATCATACATCGTCTGACAATTTGAACCTTGATTTCACAACAAATACACAGGTATTAGGAGGATGTATCAAAGCAAAACCTCTCTGTTCCACATGCCTAGAGGGGTGTACTACAAAGTAATATGAATGGCTTAGCAAGCTCCATCCAGTATGAAGTACTCTGTGTTATTAAAGTGGTCGTCTTAACTGTCTTAACATTGTAAAATTTTTAAGCCATTCTTTGCTAAAGTGACCGAATAAAGGTGCTTTGCATTGTCACAGGAAGGTGAATGTATTAATTTGGTGATACAGAAAATGTATAATTTCTTTTATACTTTAATCTGCTGCAAAGTCTCTTTTACTGCTGCAATGGCAGATACTAGACAACACACCAAGAATACCTATTCAGTCGAATTGATTTCACTTTGATGTGCTGAGTAAACAGTATTGCATTTTACTGTTCCGTTTTTTTAAATTTCCTTATAGATTTTAATCAGCTTTTATAATCATCATCAGAGAATATCTCTGATTGGAAAGGGTAGCACTCATATGGATCATTTTATGTGCAAGAAGAGTTGCATGTCATGTGAAACTCCCCTCTTTTATGTGAGCACACACAGAGGTTAAAGCAGAAAGCTTAATAGAGAAAGCTGACAACTACCGTCATGATACTGATCATCTCCAAATGGGATTTTAGGTTTTGTCATGCCAGCTAAGGGAACAAAAGCCTGGCTTTCTTCATTTTCCTTCGTAGTATACCCCTCTGGTTTTGACAACAAAGCACCAGCTAAGTTAACTGTGATCTGTAAGCGGTTAGCCTGGGTTGGCAGAGTGCTAGACAGTGCTACTTGCTACATAGACATGGCTTGTTGGTTGTTTTGGTCTGTGGTAGGAGCTTCCTCTTGGTTCCCAGCACTGGGTGTCAGTCTGTGATAAAACTCCCGGACTGTACACAGGGTTTCATCCATGTCCTCTGGGTATCGCGTCTGCAGTTCTTCATTGGCAACATAGTAGGTGTCAGCAAACTCTGAGAAGTAGCGACCCACCTCTGGGTGGCCAATCTCCAGGGGGGCTGAGTGAGGCTCCAGGTTCTCTGGGGAACAAAGGAAAAACGTACTTCAGGTAGGACCGAGTAAATGTGAAATGTCTATAAGTGTTTGAACCGCAACTGTAAACCACAACTGTGGACTTCAGATAAATCATTTGTTTGATCTGAAGTCCATGTTTATTGGCAGACATACACATTTGACAGCTGATGTGGTAAGCTTTGGATCATGAGCTTTCATCTGTCCAAAAATGTCATCAACCCTGTATCCATTTTTTCCCAGAACTGTGCAGGCTCTTTTGGAGGTTCTCTGGCACAGTGTAATCTGGTCTTTTAGCCCAGTGACGGCCTCTACATCCTTATCGGCCTCATAAGAGGGCCAGTGAATAGCTACCAAATGCAACTTTAACACTTAAAATTAGCTCCAAATAAATCCTTTATCTGCTGAATTTCTTATGCAATAATGGCCAAGAAACTGCTTGTTAGTAAACTGAGAAATTACTTTTGAACTTCTGAAAATGGGAGAATATGTTCAATGTTGTTTTTACATCACAGCTTAAACTTCTGTTCATTTCTGGAAAGTGGAATAAGCATCAAAGCAGTGCACAGAAATTGACTAACACTGCGTTCCTGAATAAGTCTAGAGTTGGAAATTCAGAGTTTCCAGTCAGATCTTTTTATTGGAAGTGCCCTTTAACTTAGATTACCCACTTAAAGTTAGCGCAGACCAACATACCATAAGTTAGTACAACTATGAACTTTCAAACCGTACTGCCACTGTTGTGTGTTTTTTGCTCAGTAAATAAGCCAAAAGTAGTGTTATGCTATATGCCACCTTGACGGTGAGGGAATTTACCAAGTATATACATTATTTACACATTTTTGTTTTCAATAACACAACCTGCACACAGGGGATGGTAACAGTTTACCATTACCACACTATTGTATATGATTCATACCTTGTGCTGCATAGCGACAAGTCCCATCCTGCACAAGTACATTGTAGAAAGGCTGATTGGCCCCATTGGATAGCTGATGGACCCTCATGGTGGAGATCCACTCTGGGCTCATTGTACATTTAGGGTCCCACCCATAGATCACACAGTTATACCCAGACCTGATAAAACAGGTGGAAAAGAGCAGAAATGCTCAGGTGATCAAATATACACTGTGTGATCAGAGAGAAAGATCAGAAACGATTTTAGGTTTTGTCGTGTATAAGCACGGCAGATTATAGTGTGACCTACCTCTTGTGTTTCATAATAAGGCCGACTGAATACTGGACTTCCAGGTGTTCTGGAGCACTACGCCTCTTCACCTCAGGTGTCACAGGGTGTTTCTTGTGCTGGATGTGCTCCAGCGTATGTTGCACCAAGTAACCAACCGCCCCGTGCTGGGAGGGATCCAGTGCCTGAATGTGCTGTAGGATGTCAAGCACCTGGGAACAAGGATGAAAGTCAATGCAATGTGTTTATGTCAGTTTATATGACCTCTGAGAATAGCTGTCCTACGTACGTAGCTGCACATTATGTTACATATAAACTATTGTGCAAGAGCAGTACAATCGTAATTGTTTTATATTTTATATTATTTAACACTTAATTCAGGTAGAGAATGAGGAAACAAATACCAGTAGAGTAACACTACAAAAACTACTTTCAGGCTAAAAATCAGACTTCTTTTTAACAGACTGTTGGGTATTCTGACCTTTTCTGGCCAGATTCCCAGGTGGAAGTAGAGGCGTGCCTGCAGTAGCAAATACTGCACATTATCTGGGTTTATTGTGAGGTAGAGGTCCAGAGAGTCTCGCAGTAGCTGGTAGGATTTTTCGTTGCCCTCACTGACAAGAGGGGGAAAAAAAAGAAAAAAACAAACAAACAAATAAAATAGCAAAGAGAAGATGCTATAATTTATTCATCATTTCTGAAAGCCATCAAATCCTTTTTAATCCTTTATTTTGCTTTGAGACCGTTTAACGCCATAATTATTTGTCATGTCATAAGACAAAAATATATAATTAAGCATGAATTTAGAGTAACATTCTTGATTAGCTTCTTTGTTTACTGATCCTACGCCGCCCTTTATTTATCTCTCAAGAGAAAGCGACTCTACAGTGAGAGTCAGGTGTTCAGTCTCCCTTACCCTCTCTTGCCGATGTTAAGCAGGTTTCCCACCATCCTAAGCAGCACCTCTGTGGTGCTTATGGCACTGTAGTAATCTGCTGTAACCTGGTGGCCGATGAGGTACTCGCACTCCTTTGCTGTCAGCTGCTTGCCTTTTCCAAAGGCATCAATGTAGACAAAGTCATAGATATCCTCACTCCTGCAGGAAAAAGAAATTCCATTAATCTCATAAAAATACACATTTAACATTTGACACTTTGCCACCAGGTTTAAATGGTAAATGGACTGGTTCTTATATAGCGCTTTTCTACTCTGCACTCAAAGCGCTTATACAACTAATGCATTCACCCAATCACACCCATTCACACAAGCACAATTTTTTAAGTGCTTTTTCTATCTACCATTCATACACATTCACACTCCGATGGATGCATCGGAGAGCAACATGGGGTTAGTATCTTGCCCAAGGATATTTGGCATGCAGACTAGAGGAGCCTGGGATCGAACCACCAACCTTCCGGTTAGTAGCTGACCTGCTCTACCACATGATCTACAGCCACCCCAGCCACCCTAGCTTTGTATACCTTTATAAAACATAAAGAATAATTAGTTTAGAAGTTTTAAGAATGTTAAAGGAAGTTAAAATACAAAATAAAATTTTGCTTGTGCTTATCTGTGAGGAAGGTGCAGAAATGTGTTTACACATGTTCCTGTGTGTCTCAAAACACACTGGCATACATTTTCCACACACTCCAAAATCCCTTTAGGAACGGTTGTTCTAATTACTGTAGCTGCATTTCATGTGCAGCAATGACCTTTTAACATTTGTGTCTATTACAGGTAATCTCAGCAAGAGAAGTCAACGGCAAATGACTGACAAAACAAAAGCAAAAGCAAAACTGTAAACGCCCACTTCCTAAAGTTGATGCTGATGAATGCTGATGAGGGCTGATTTACTGATTTATGTGTGCATAGGGAAACGAAATAAAAAGCGTTGATCTTAATTATTTACTCCTCTCCTCCATGCTTTCCCTTCCATAACCTACATTCACGACAGCTTAAATTTTAGTCAGTAATTGGATCATTGAATCATTTCAAATGAAAGCTTTACCCTCTCGGTTTCTGGCACCAGCGCAGCAGGAAGTGATTGGGAAAGTTGACGGGTTCCAGCTGAACACCCAGCCTCTGGGCCAATGTCATGTAGAGAACGGAGAGGCTTATGGGAATGCCTGTACGGCGTAGTAGCACCTGCACATTTACCAAGAAGATAAGTGAAAATATTCCACAAAGAAGAATAATTTAAAAATTATTCAAAAGCTTGAGATGTTAAAGATACAGGATTTTCTGGAACGTCTACCTGGTGGATATAAGAGTTGAGGGGGTTGTAGTAGTCGCACTCATTGCCTTTGTATTGAAGCTGCTCATACAGGACAGAGTTAAGGGCACAGATGACTTGTCTCTGGAGCTCAAAGTCCTCTACAACAGAACAGTTACCTGCAATACACAAAAGAAATAAAACATCAACCAAACTTTGCATTAAAGTTTATGGATTTTTGCAGCTCTGACACTTTTGCCAAGCAGATTTACTTATTTTGACTTTTTCAGAACACACTATGAATTGAAGCCCTAGCCTTCAGGCTTCAGGCATCAACTGATGATAAATCTTGGGAGAAAAATAATAAAGGGGGAAAAAAAGAAAAGAAAGCAACTTTTCTTTTCCAGTTCTGTGAGACTTGAAAGCTGACCTTGGGCAATACGCAGGCTGGGGTGAGATGGGTTCTTGATTCTCAGCATCTTCTTGACTTTCTCTGTGATTTCATCCAGCTGGGCTGATATGCTGTCCAGTGTAACATCAGCCAGCGGGTTACAATACTGATCAACCAGTACAGCACCTAAGGAGGAAAAAAAAGGAACCACAGGAATTATGTAAGGAAAAAGCTGAAAGTTTAAATTTAAAGTTATTTCAACATGTCGTGCATTACAAATTTATTCAACCACCACCCAATGTATGTGTGGCGGAGGTGTGGTCCCTGGCTCTGCTGCAGGGGAGGGGCGCAGTGAGCAGGTGAGAACACAGCTGGTGGCGTTTGAACTGATGGTGGTCTTTTTTTCCCTTTTTAGTGAGGTGGGAGATGAGAGAGGAGAGATGGAAAGCTGAGACCAGCGCTAACCAGACTGTGGGTTGTTGTATAAAACCCTAAATAAACTTGAAATCTGTGGAGTGCATTCTACAGGAAGGTTTGGGCCACAGTGGCCCTGTAACGGGCAATTCACCAGTTTGCACAAGCGTGTCCATCGAAATGGTATCTATTTATGCCAAAATAAAATGATTGTTATCCGTGAATTTCCAAAGTTTCTATTTTATTTTAAAAAAAAAGTGGGAAAAGAAATAGTAACCGCTTTTTGGCAAATTTCTAAAATATTTGTGGGTTTTTTTGTCGTTGTTTTCATTACAGGCGGACTAATAATTTGTTAGACACAGTACACTGTAATAATAAAAAAAAATTAGTAGCAATAAAATAACACATTGCAATAACAGAGATCTATAAGTCTACATATACCTACAATAACTTTGTATTATCGGGACAGATGCCTCACCTTCTAGAGCCGACTGCTGCTCTGAGGGCTGCTCCAGAAAATTCTTCAGACTCTTCAGGATGTTTTGCTGTCTCAGGAAGTAAAGGATTTTCTTTGCATAGTACTTCAGGGTCAGGCTTTTCCTAATGTTGAGTAAAGAACAGAGAGATGGTAGATCAAAGGCGTGCAACAAAACAAAAGGTTTCATAATCACAGAGTTCTTAGAGAGGATTGACATGATCAACACCCAAACCCATTAGTGACTGCAAGCTGTACACTCACCAGCCACTCTGTTAGGTACATCTTGCTAGTACAGGTTGGACGCCCGATTGCCGTCAGATCTCCCTTAATTATTTGTGGCATAAATTCAAGAAGGTGCTGAACATATTCCTTTGCTTATAGGCTATTCGGGCAGGATAACGTCATACAGATTTGTTGGCTGCACTTCCATGAAGAGAATCCAAAGGTGTTCTATCAGACGGAAATCTGGTGACTATTAAAGCCGTTTGAGTGCCGTGAACTCACGGTCATGTTCAAAGGGCTAAAAGCGTGCAAGAAAATATCATCCACCAGCCTTACCTGCTGATACACGACAGGACGGATCCCAGTTTCATGTTAAGATGTTGGTTGTTCAGCAGTTTCTGAAACTGCTAACTAGGACCAGCCCATCTGGCACCAACAACGTTGCCAGATTCAAAGTCACTTAAATTACCGTTCTTCCCCATTGTGATTCATTAGGTCACCATTACCATGTCTACATTCCTAAATACATTCATTTGCTTCCATTAAACTGTCTTGTTAGACACTTGTGTTAATGAGCAACTGAACAGGTGTACCTAATACAGAGGTCAGTGGGTGTAGAGCCACAGAGCTAGAATTTTAAGTACTGAGATTTTAGTGTAAACACAACGCTGCTCTCACCTCTTATCAGAATTGAGTATGAAGAGCAGCTCGTCTTCACAGAAGTGCTCAGGCATTCCAAGTGACTCAATTTCTGCAAAGCTGTCTCCCAGCACCTGACCAACGCAAGGCTGCGTTACAGACCTCAAGATTAGTTTGGAACATAGAAAGCCCAGGTTTTCTTGCATAAATATGTGCACATGAAAAACCAAACAAACACCATTATAGCTGCGTTTTCCATGTGAAATACTAGACTTGTAACGTGTACAGTTTGCATAAGTTCCCACACCACTTCACACAAACATGTATTTAAATTGCTACTTGTTTACCCTAAATGTTGCATCTTAGGTGAAATATGTACTGCTACTGATCCACATGTTACCAGTCTATCACCAAGAATTAAAGTCAAATGTAACACTGTAAAAAACAAAACAAAACAAAGATAAAAAAACAAACAAACAAACAAAAAAAACACTGATGAAACTGATTACTCACAACTTCTGTGAAGAATCTCTTTGAGATCGATTCCACAGTCCTTCGTATTTGTATCCCAACTCTATGGCGTGTTTTGTATTCTCTGAGCCAGTCACAGGACTCATTCTGACGATAAAACCTCTGCAGCCTTGGCCATCTGTTAATGAAGGCAGTGTCATTTTTTATTACAGAAAAACAAATAAAAATTCGGAATTATTTAACCACCCGGTGCCTCAAGCCTCTGGAGCCGTTTCTCATCTTGCTGAAGAGGTGAAAAACAGCAAAGCTGTCAGCCAAGGCACTCAGGAGGAGGGCTTACAGTAACTAGCTTTTGCCAAGAGCTTCACTCTTCTGCAGATCAGAAGCTAACATTCAAGGTCATACAAATGAATTGTGGATGAATTCATTTGGCATAATTGAGAATAAACTGCTGCTTGCGAAAGCCATAAACATTTATCAGACTCATTGTTGATGCAGGAGGGAAGCCAGCGGCATGGTGTGATGATGAATTTGGTGCATCAGCAGAATGTCAGCGGCTGACAGCTGCCTGTGAGTTCGGAGTAAACGAACCCACCTTAAAGCAGATATTTGGAGATGAATGGCTCTAAACTACGCATAAATAACAAAAGAATAAGATTCCTTTCTATAAATAGCACAAAAAGCTACCAGAAGCCAGTAAAGAATATCACCAAAAAAAAAACAGCACCTGAGTTTATACTGGTGTCCCCAGACCTTCCCCCTTCCATGACAAACGTCGTGTAGGCGCTTGCAGCAACAGGAGACGTTACAAATGTCGACATGTTTGAGGACAGGGAAGCACAGGATGTGTTCGAGCAACTCGGTAGGCAGGTCTGTCAGTTTTTTTGTTTGGGGGTCGGGAATAGTCCCATTTAGACTTGGCTGTCCCTCTCCATCCACAGACGTCGCCATCTTTACTGTTTACCCCGATTACCTCATTGCCTTTTCGCCGCCCCTTTATGGCGCAGGGGGCCGAACCGAGGGCGGAGCCACGTTCACTCAAGAGGAACTGGGAAGCGATGCTGCCTTCATGACCACTGGAAATTCTGCATTTGTTTATTTTAGTTCAAAATGAACTACAGGCAAATTAAAAATATGAAGAACAAACTTTCTTCTTTTTTTTTTATAGTACAAGTCTTGCTTAATAGGCAAGTAGTCTCAAATGTAAATAATACGTCTTATTTAAAATTGTGTAGCTTCATATGCCACCATTATTGATATCAGATTTTTACATAATTATTTTAATATATACTTCATTAATCCCGTAGAAAATTAATCCTCAGCATTGAACCCATTCACTCAGTGGAGAAGTGGGCAGTCACCAATCCAGCGCCCGGGCAGCAGTGTGTAGAGATGGTACCATCGGTGGATTTGAACCCCCGACTTTTCGTTCATGGTCCAAGCTATCATAATATAGTACTTTATTTATCCTCCAGCATTCCACCCTTTGACAAACTATTTTGTTATAATTGTTATAACATAATAATACTACTAATAATAATCTATGAGTTATACTGCAGAGGGTTATAGCATGAGATATAAAGAATTTCCTGTCCACGTGTCAGCAGAGCTAAATCAGTCTGTCAGAGAAAGTTTTGACTATTGCTGTCTAGTAAAAAGTGACATAAATTATACTCAATTTCTTTAGGTTATTTTTGTTTCTTTGTTTTTTCATACTTTTGTTTGTGTCAGCAAGGTTAAAAGTCCCATCTTATTTAGGCTACACAAAGCCAAAGATCACTGGTGTTGATTTTAGTGGGTACACGGGAAAGACATCCTTCCCAATATTTAGAACAGATGCATTTGTTCTTCAGGAATTCACTGCTCAAATGCCCAAGATTAGCTGATATTGATAAGCAGCTGCGTCTTACAACGTCTGCGTCTATTACAATTCATTTGTAATAGCTAAGCCATAAATAGCATGCTACCATAAAATAAAATTGCATTCTATGTTGCCACTATGCCACTATTATGTACTACGCTGTCATTACAACATTTTGGGCGGTACCCGAATGCATCATTGGATGAGATGGCTAACAAGTGGTTAGCGGCGGTTAGCTGGTATTTCGCTTCCTTTTTAGCGTAGTTCATGTGTAACAAATTAAGTATTTTGACGTCTCCAGGCGGATTGATTTCGGTGAGACGCATAAATGTGAATATTAACGAATTTCTTACGGATCTATGTAAAGTTGTTGCCACTTAAGGGTTTATATTATATATATAACCTTAGTTAGCTAACTAGTAGCAAGCCTAACACTAACTTTACGCTGTTTTTATATGCTTGGGATGAATGTATTGATCATTTTCTCTTTGGCAGTTAAAGGGAAAAATAACATAAACACGTAATTACAGGACAAAAATATAACAGTAACATGTCAGTAAAAGTCTTAAAAACTGATGTAACTCTCCTTTGAGCATCCAGCGGTATCCGAACGATAAATACTAAGTCTGGAAAGTCACATGCTGTGCTTATCTTTCAACTATGCCGGATGACTCGTCTTCTATTTCCACCAGAGAGTTAAAAAGTTAAACAAAATGGCTTGACCTTACATTTAGTTTTTAGGTAAGTGTAGGAGCGACTTTGAACATTTGAATTGTTACTATTGAACTATTCGCCATGGCAAGTGCCTTAGCCGCAAAAATGGGATTTAACTCGCTGATGAGAAAACAAGCAAAGACCTTCAACGTCAGGATCTCCACAATGGAGTCGGACCTGGAGTTCAGCTGCGAGGTGAGACTAATCTTAAATCTATTCAGCTTGAGCCAAGACTTTTTGACATTTGTAGTCACCGTGGCCACCACATCAGGTGCAAGTAATAACGACTAGTTACCAATTGCAATGCATTGTAATGCTACTACAACTGCACTTAATGCTTGATAATAATCTAATGGATACAGCAACTATATGGGTGCAGGTGTGTATTCCTTTTTAAGATAAATAATTTGCACTTTTCGACACTAGATGGCAGCAGTCAACTGTGACCAATGAACTGACTAACTAACAGCTGAAGCTGATATTATGGTGATATTCTACAGAAGATAATCGTCTGTTATATGTTTATCTGTGTCTTCTGCACCAATGCGACCAGGGAAATAGCTGGTGGCAAAACTCAGTGCATTATAAGGTTTGCTGAAGTTTATCGGCCAGCAGTTTGGAGTATACATTTATGCTGCCTTTTGAAATATAATTTTGGCCTTTATGTGGTGTTTTGGGTTTGTCAAATGACTTGGGGATATGTGAGAATTAAAAGGAATCAAAATGACTTGCAGACACCATGCCTGTGGGAACCCCACTAAAGTTTAGAGATAGTAATTACACACAACAGCGAGTTGCAGGTTTCTGTTTTCTGTGCTAGGATGATGATTGTATCAACTATGGGTTGAAGAGAGAGCACATAATAAGTATTGGTCATATAGACAGTGCATAGAAGTACTGCATGGTCAAGGTTGCCATTCCTTGTGCATGGAGGGTTTTTTATCGTATTCTTTTGCGCTTCTTAGCGCATTTTTTTCATGCCAGCCTTGAAAGCACTTGACAGTAGCTTGCAACCCATGTTAACTCAGAAGCTAGAGATGAAAGCCAATCTAAATTGGATATGTGTGCCTTATATGCCTCCCTCTTAGCTCTCAGCAGGATGAGGAGAACATGCATGATTCTCTGCTTGGAACCCAGTGTTGTAATTGAAATGCCCGTCTGACTTGATTACGAAGATGCAGAATATTATGAATGCAAAATCTCATCCTATTTTTTTCTGTGTTACAGGTCAAGTGGAAAGGAAAAGACCTTTTTGACTTGGTGTGCCGAACTCTTGGACTAAGAGAGACATGGTTCTTTGGTCTCCGGTATAACGTCAAGGACACAGTTGCGTGGCTTAAAATGGACAAAAAGGTGACTGTTGCGCTTAAAATGTTAAAACACTATGTGCTATGTAATTGCTGTTATTATAGATGTAGGACTCATGACAATAAAAAAAAAAAAATTTTGTTGTTTATTTGTTGTTGCAGGTTCTAGATCAGGAGGTGCCAAAAGAAGAACCCATCACCTTTCACTTCCTGGCCAAGTTTTACCCTGAAAATGCCGAGGAGGAGCTAGTGCAAGATATCACACAGCATCTATTCTTTCTACAAGTAACTATGTGCTGTTCATCTACGTCATTTTGTACATTTAGACATTCGTTCTCTCATTTTCAGTGTAAGGACCTATGTAGTGCACACTGAAATATTTGATTTTAACAGATTTTTCTTTGGCCTCTGGGTTTACTACGGAGATTTCGCTTGTCTCTGACATTATGTTATCTCAGCTGGTTTGTAAGTCAAAATTACTGCAGGATTTTAGCTACACAACATGCTTGTCTTGGAAGAACCTACACTTTCCAGTGCAGGTGTGCATGTTTGAGTTTTTAAAACAACACATCCTAAGAGGAGGAACTTAATGAAAAAAAACCCAAACAAAACAAAAACACCCCCCCCCCCCCAAAAAAAAAAAACCAAAAAAACCCAGCAACAAATAACCCCCCCAAAAAACCCCAAACACAACAAATGCAACAAACGTTAAAACAAATGCACCTAAAGCTTTGAAAATGCTTTGCAACTCAGAGGTTATCCATTGCACCTTTGCACACCATGCATTTGGCTAATGGGCTTTTTTCTATGACTTTCTTACTCTTCTTATCCAGTGCCAACAGGGGCTCTGAATCTATATTTTCCCCCTAGGTTCCTGAGCAGAACACTCTGTAATATACTTTTCCTGTTCTCTAGGTCTGATTGTATGCGGCCACTTGGAATCAGTGCACAACATATTACTGCTATCCTTCCTGTCCCTTTAATACTCTTCTAGGATTTCCGGCGGAGCCTGACACACCATTCCCCTCGCACAAGATGGGATTTGTGCTCTCATCGTCCAGTGCCACCGGCCACATTTATCAATTAATAGTTAGATTTTAAAGGCTCAGTTGCTGGCCCAATTAATAACATATTCTCTATGCAATGTTTATCTCCCCTAACACTCCCATCATATCTAGCTAAATGTGCTAGTTTAATGTAACCTTAAACTGCAGTGCATTCCAGCATTTGGGTAGAGCACTTATCTACTTAAGGCATATAAAAGGTCTCTCTGTGTCCTTAATCCGTGTAAAGGTAGTTGGAGTAATTTATTTATTCCAAAGGG
Organism: Hemichromis elongatus; assembly: GCA_015108515.1. Lineage (NCBI taxonomy): Eukaryota > Metazoa > Chordata > Actinopteri > Cichliformes > Cichlidae > Hemichromis > Hemichromis elongatus. The sequence goes on from VUQR01011819.1 coordinate 47,146, forward strand.
AAGACCTTGCTTAAAAAAAGACAAGAGCAAAGAAAGAACAGCAGAAGTGCACAGCTACAAGGGGAAATAAATACAAATTTGTAGTGAATTGCGTCGCTTGACTTCCTATTACTTTGCTCTCATTAATTCCTATAATGTCAAGAGGTGCTCTCTGTTTAGTGTCACAGGCATGACAGGTGGATTATTCCTTATCAGAAAGGGTCACCCACCCATATAGAAACACACACACACACACACACACAACAACAAACGTAGACACTCATCACATACTTTGGACCACTCGCACAAACAGACACATGCACATCTTTGTCACCTCAAAATGTAATCTTAGCAACAACTTAGTCTCATTTGTAAACCAGATTCCAGCGTCAACCTCTGAGTGCATGGCGTGATTAGGGGCTGTCACATCTGGCTCCACACCTTTGTTAGTTCAAAAACGAGAGAAGACAGCATGACTGGCTTTGCAAATTGATAAGGTTAAACGCATTAAATTGTCTTATATAAGTACAGCTGAAGTATGTTTGCACCATCTAACCTTACCATTAGACTTTCTGCTCAGTGTGCAGTTATGCAAGTGTGAAACTCAGTTAGTTTGATGGGTGATACTATTCAGGTAGTGACACCTAGTGAGAATCAGAGTTTTTATGAGGAAGGACCTCACTATAGGGGATTCGTGCCCATTAAAAAAAAATCAGATTAATATTGTGATCCTTGACAGTTACATCAACACTAAACATGAACCAGAACTGTTCCTGGCTCTGTGTCTAATAGGTCCCTATGTGACTATAATGTCGTACAATATTTATTTGGCACACTTTCCAGACCTCTCTCAAAAGTGATCAAATACCGAACACTGTAGCAGTGATAGTTAAAAGTTAGGTTAACCTGGTTTGAAGACTACACATTAATTTAAGGAAATAAACACACCCCTTGGCACTGTTGTTTTTAACCATCTTTGATCAAGCAAACACTTAATCTGCTTTGAAGCACTGCATTTATAATGGTAATATGCTCAAAGACACATAAAATTGACATTTTGTCATAATTAAAATAAAACAGATGAGTCACAAGAAATAGCTAAGTATGATTGTGGGAATCTTGTGAAGTCAGGTTGAATCATGCAGGAAGAGACTCAGAAGATCAAGGCGAGCAAAGATGGTCGCGTGTGTTGACATGATGTACTGCAAACCAATTGTGAATGCTATTTCTGTCAAGGAATATTTATATTTATTCGTTCTACACATTTCAAGTGTCATTTAGGCAAGGTCCATGCCTCTCTTCCTAAAATTAGGTAAGAAAGATGGCTCTCAGGCACAGATGAATAGAGACTGTTCTCTGAGGCTTTGAGCTGCTGGGTCACTCAGACCTTATCGACTGGAGAATTCTGCTCTAAACAGAAAATGTCTCACAAGCTCACACCTTCATTTATGACAGCTTCATATTTATAAAGTTAGAATCCATGGTTCCAGGTTTAGTACCAACAATTAGAAACTTTTTTTGAAGTGAAAAATGGAAACTGTCTCATTAAAAACCCTGACATAGCCAGAGTCAGGTCCTCTTTTGTATGTACCAAGATCTCAAGAGCTTTCTACGGCCTTCAGAGGTAAAAAGTGAAGCTGGTTATATTTCGGTACTCCTCAGGTGAAAAAGAAGATCCTTGAGGAAGAGATTCATTGTCCTCCTGAGGCGTCGGTGCTGTTGGCCTCCTATGCCGTCCACGCTGAGGTAAGGACTAATTCTGGGATTGTAAATTTTATTTTGTAACTGTCAAACACATTCCATCCATTAATCTTGTCTATGCTTTGATGTTTGTTGATCCTTACTTTAAAACCTTACTGTATGACCTCACCCCCAACCCGTCGCTGGTCCTCCCTGTGCCTGCTTCTGCTGGAGATTTCTTCCTGTTTAAAGCGAGTTTTTACTTCTCACTGTTGCAAGTGCTGTCTCATAGTGGGTTGTCTGATTGTTGATGTTTTCTCTGCATTATGGTATGCTTTAATATACAGTAAAACATGCCTTGTTGTTGTGATTTGACGCTATATAAATAACATTGAATTGAATTAAAATAATTGGACTCATCAGGTGATGCATTTTCTTAGAGTAAACACTATAGTTCTGGGTGCTTGGGGAAGGGTTACACTGAAAGAAGTGTTATATTTAACATATTATATATTTTTAAAATAATCGAGGGATGTTCTACCTTACAAAATTATTTTTTTGTGGCTGCAGCTGACTGAAAACTTTCTAAAGATGTGAATAAACTTGTAAACAGCATTGATTTATTTTATGGAGTTTTAGAAGAAATGCCATTTTTTCTATTCAGTGCTTGAATTTAATACTGCACGTACTGTTTACTCTTATGAACTGTGGGTTGGACTTCTATAATCTTCTCATATTTGGCTTCCCTTAGAGAAGCCATAAATCATCCAGTGTGGATCCAGACTGCTGCTGTTCAGTTCTTGATAAGGACCAGAAGAGCATATTTCAGTTTCACTTGAGAGTTCCAGTGTTTTTGGGCTGTTTTTACAAAACTAAGAGGTGAAATCTTATGAAGAGGAAGAAACTTGATAAAAATGTCTGCTTGAGAGATCCCTATTTTTAGGATATTGGTAGGATATTAGAACCTGCCCTTTTTCATGATGTGCTACACGACCTCAGATGAAATATACAAACCAAGAACCTAGCTAAAAGTTTATTATTTTAAATAACTGTTTTAAAATATAGAATTCGCCACTCCTAAAGCACCAGCTGGGTGTAGCAGTCACCCAGCAGGCGTGCAGGCAGCAGGGAATCTCAGCTAAATAAAATGGCACAATCCATTTTCATTAAACAGTAGTGTGACATTCGTTACTAAACGGATGTGAAAGAGTAGTCCGGTGTTCAGTTTCATGGCTTCAGGATTTTGCTCTTTTAAGTAAGCTGTGCAAGCTGTAACAATAACAAGGAACTTTGTAGTAGGAGGGGCTATCACCTTGGAGGATGCAATACTATTGTGGAAAATCATGCAGTTGGGAGCAAATTGTTTCCTGACAGAGAAGTCATAAATCACCCTTAATTGATCCACATTGCTGCTGTCTAAGTCACGAAAAGGACCACAAGAGTACAGGAAGTGAAGGTGGTTGGGTATGTTGAGGTCTTTATCAAAGGCAAGAGTGTGATGATGCATGAGATCGATAGGGTGATTGATGGATTACACGGTTATGCTCTGCCTGACTCTGCTTGAATTGGTTGGTAGTTGTGTTTATAACATTCCAAACATCTTGCCAACAAGGAAGATGCAGACTGACCTCTGGTGGACAAACTATGTAACACCAGCACTTGTAGCATGGTTGAAGGGTGTTTCTACTGTCTCTTACTCAAATTCAAAAGTTTATTTATCGGTCGTTATAAATGCAGTAATGGATATATCAACAAATAGCAAATTTATAGGCCCGATAATTTTCTGATCCTCAATAATTATTGTAAACTCTAGTTCTAACCAATAATATACATAAAAATACAAATGTTATTAACTAATATGGAAGAAGCTTGTAGTAGAGCCATTTGTTTATCGAATTGGGTGAACAGTCATTCAGATTGTTATGATAGGCTTGTGTGCATGTTAATTTGAGCAAATTAAAGCCTGAGAAATTTGAATGTAATCAATGTGAATCAATGTGAATCATTGCAGATTCCCAAAGGTAATCTGCAATGACGAAAATGCAACTAACTGATTGTTCAGTCCAGCTCAAACTGACCATTATCAGTTTAGGGTTTAATTTTGTTTGTTTTTACTTCAGATTATTAAAATTACTTTGATGTCTGGTAGCTGGTTATATGTATATGCGCGTCAATATCTAGTACTTTGATGAAATTAGGCATTTTTTTATTAGCATTATAAAGTGCATTGCCCTGTATGAAATGTGCTCTGTTTTTATATGTCTATTAGTTAAGGATCAAGCATGTTACCTGTAGTCTATGGAAATCCTTCCACAGAAAAGAGCGCACTTAATAAACGTCAAGCGATCTTAGTCGTTTTGGTTGAAGGATCCCATCTCTCTTAAATCCCCAAGAAAATGATCGGGAGACTGAGGTGCAGCTTTTGCTTGCTACCTCAAAGATTTGGCCAAGAGGCCTCAGAGAGTTGTTTTTCCATGCCAATTTAACAGGGCTAGGTTAAAAGAGACTGTGTGGATCAAGAAAAGTCAGCAAATCAGCAGGAGCCCTGTATCAGCAGCAGCACAACACACTGGTCCACAATCTGTTTTTTATTTAATCAGCAGTCCACTTTGATTAGTGTTAGTTCGAATAAAATGGCATTGTAGAAGGGAGGCAGGTACTTGTTTAGTAGTGCAGCTGCTGAGAGGGTTTGGGCAGATGTTTCCCTTCTCCTTTTCTCATCATGAGCTGTTTTTGTCCATAACCATTGTGCAGACAGTGAAGTAGAGTATATCACACAGTGGGATCTACTTTGGTGCTCTTGCTCATCTTTAATCATGATTATGCCACTCTGAAGACAGCAATAGGAGGAGAGTAAAGGCTTATTCAAGACCGCTTTAATGTTTAAAAGAGAATTTCTTTATAATGTGGATCATAGCTCTGAACAGGTCACACAGAATTCGTCTGTGTAATCAGTTTTAAAGGTTAGTAGAAAGTGCTGTATAACTCACAGTGAACGCAGTGGGAGGCTAGAAAAGCTAACATTACCATGCATGAGTTGTAAAGAATGTGCAAATAGAGCAGAAAATAGATGGTGGAGAAATTTGTGCGTAGACAGAGACTCGAGGTCGACTTGAAGCTTTTGCAACTGTTTCACCTGTGCATGGGCACAGGATAATATTCATACAGTGAATTCAAAGTATATAAAATAATAAAATATTTCAGAGGCGTAACCGGCACTATTTTCATCAGTGATTAATCTGACAGTAACATTCATCATGGTCTTGCCGATGGTCAATAAAATGCCCACTGCAATTTTCTCAAAGCCAAGGTGAAGTCTTGTGTCAGAGACTTCAGATTGTGTCACAGTCATGACTTGCCCTTAGATGTAGAATACATATAATGGTTTCTAGAAGTTTTACTTCACAGATCAGAAAAATGTGAAAATGTATAAAATAATTATTAGTCACTGGATTTCAGGCCTGTACCTGCGGCTCTGTTCTTATGCGTGTGGTTTTCAGTACACTCTGTGGAAATTGTTCAAAATATTTATAGGGAGTTAAACTTTGATCATCTCTTAAGCTGCACAAATTAAACTGTTAAGGTTTTCAGTCTTTCATGTCAGTTAAATAATAGTTCTGAAATATCAGAGAAGTAGAGAAAAAGAGAAATGCAACACGCATCCGAGAGGTCGACCCATAATATCATTTGTTGGTGGAGTGTCGTCATTAAATGGTGAACGTTGTATCAAAGGAAAGCTCACGTTGTTAACCTTGAGTAAATGTTGAATCTTATAAATATATAAACTTTGGCTTTTTTTTTTTTTTTACTCCTAACAAAAAAAAAAATTACATTTTTT